>CM031609.1:91494167-91541667 GCA_018398815.1 Conus ventricosus
TGCTGAAGTGTCATGTGGACTGTGAATGTGATTGGATGAGGGTATTCTGAAACGGAGCAATGGAGAGAATGGATGTGAATCAGATAGTAATGATAAAGCCTCAAACGCAAATACTTCGTTGGGTTTTGGCATGACTGTGTCGAAACCTAGCGTCAGCTGGATTGCCGCTATTGGAGAATTGCAGTGTTACCTTATTGTATTGAGTTTGATTGAAACAAAATCTTGTACAGAAGTAACCTTTGGGGAGTTAATAAACTAAAATATAAGCCATTTGTACAGGAAGCCAGATGTATCAAAGGTAATTTTCATCACATCAGCCTCGGATTTTAAGCCTGATGTATGGGTCTGTGCCAGGTTTGGGTAGAGAGGAGCTGATTTAAAGGAGGGAGTAAGTGATAAAACATGTGGTGAAATTTCTTTCTGTTCAAACATGTTGGGGTTAGTAATTAGACACTGGAAGTCAGAAATGATTTGCCATCAGTTGAAACGCCTGCCATAACAATTTGTAACTGGAGTGTGAGATGGCATGACATTCAGGACCCCAGGGCTTAAAGTCTTCTGCCGTTTGGAGACATTCTGCCATTGAAACATGCTCCAATCAATCTTTATGAAAAATTTAAAAAAGAAAAAGAAAAAAGTTGTACATTAAAAAAACAACAAAAAATGAACAAATATGTAGGAAAGGATCTGCCATGTGTCACAGACTGCTAACAATGATGTCTGGAGTACACCAGAATGCACAGAGATTGGCAGCATTTTTGATCCAAGGGTGTGAAGGCCAGTTAAGTCCATCTGAGTTTTTTGCTTCCCAGTTATAACTAGCATTGAGGGATATGATTAACGCTTTGTACCCAAGTAGTGATTGATCCGTACCACAGTCTTGTCTACCGTGGACCGGGTATGGATTTTTTCCGTACCACAGCAGTTACTTTCATTTTCACCCTCTCATTCTGCTGTATTCTCACTTGGTAGTTTTACCTTGTTGGCTTTAGCCACTACGTTGTTAACTGGCTTTTTCATGTGAATTGAGTGTGTGTTTTAATGTGTTTGATGAGGTTGTGTGTGTAATGTGTTTGAAGTGTGGCCTCGGCAAGTCAGGCTTACACTGCAGAAGAAGACAGTGCAGACGGAGACAATAGTTCAGACAGTGACAGTGAGAATTTTGAGCCTCACAATGAAAGTGATTCAGACTCGGACAAAGTATCTCATTCATAGCATGGATCGTGTTAGAGTCACAAGCACAGCAGTCTGTCCGGTCAGCTCTTGAAATAAGAGCATTTACATAATTTCACACCATAATTAAAACATTTCTTTTAATGCAGTATGCATTTTAATGCATATATGCGATAAGCAGTCATTCACCCCCGAATGCCAAACGTTTCGTAAGAATCAGGCTTTCAACAAAAAAGATATGATGACTTTACTGTGATGACCTAGTGCGCTCTGCACTCAGCTGTTGTCAGGCTGGTCCACAGAGACTGCAGTGCAGCTGCACTCATGGGGTACAAAGGCTCAAGAAAACAAAATAGGTATTCATATTTACAGCAAAGAACATGCAGCAATCTTGACCCAGCAGTGAAAAAGAACTGAGGCACAGGAGGGCAAAAGGATCGCTTAGAACATCACAAAACTAGCTTGAGAAAAAGAAGAAGAAGAAGGAAAAAAAAAGAAATCAGATCTTGGATGTGTTGACTGCTGAGTGCTGGTACTGTGTGCAGTGTTGAAGAGTCTGAGTTCTCAAGACGACATGTCCACACGGAATGGAGTGGCCGAGTTACCTCCTCCTGGCAAAGTACGTACATCAATTTGTATGCGAGTATGCATCAGTATACATGCGCCTTATGCTAATGTAGATTTGTGCACGTCTGATTTTGAAAAGTGGGGCTCTGTGTATGTGTGTGTGTGTGTGTGTGTGATAGGGGGAGGGATGAAAGGCAGATGGGGGGAGAGAGGGCAAGGGGCCCAATTTACTTTAAAAAATTTTAAAACCCCCCCTCTTTTCAGCCTTAAAATTCTTCACTTGGGGGGTTAATTTTTACCTTTTGGTTACCCCCCAAAAAAACCGGTGTTTTTGGCCCTTTTTCATGGGTTTAAAAAATTGGGTTTTAAAAAAAGGTGATTTGGGATGACCATTTGGTGCCCTAAGTTTTGAAGGGGGTAAAAATGGCCTGAAATCAGGTTAAAAACTCAAAGAAAACATAAAAGGAACATTTTACAAAAAGGGGAACATAGAATTTTAAACCCACCATAAAAAGGAAACTGGAAAAAAGGGGGGCCCAAAAGGATTTTAAAGAAAAACACAAAATTTTTAGCTTTGAAAAAAAAAAAAAAAAAAAAAAAAAAAAATTTTTTTTAATGAGTTGAATTTAATGCTTATTGGGGCCCGTTTTAAGACCCTTAGCCCAAAAACGCAAAGTCCACACGAAGGGAGGGGCCGAGTTACCTTCCTCCTGTGAAAATGGTCCACAAGATTCCAGTATGCCCCGGGGAAAAAAAGGCCCCAAAAAACCAAAATGGTAGATTTTCACAAAAACTAAAATTTTAAAAGTGGGGCCCCGGGGGAAAAGGTGGTTGGTTAGTTTGGAAAAAAAAGGGAAAAAAAAACAAAATTTGGTGGGAGGAGGGAACTGGGAGGGGGAAGATTTGGTTTTCTAAAACCTTAAAATTTGGAATTCCCTCCTTGGGCAAATAAAACAACTTTTTGGGGGGTGGTTGGGTGTTCTTGCCCTTAGAAAGGTGAGGTGTTGTTTTTAAAAGGGAAGGGGGCCTTCTGTTATGGGGGGGGGGGGGGGGGGGGGGGGGGGGGGGGGGGGGGGGGGGGGGGGGGGGGGGGGGGGGGGGGGGGGTTGGGGGGGGGGTGGGGGGGGGGGGGGGGGGGGGGGGGGGGGGGGGGGGGGGGGGGGGGGGGGGGGGGGGGGGGGGGGGGGGGGGGGGGGGGGGGGGGGTTGCGTATTGAAAAAAATTTTGATGATGAATAGAACTGTTTCCATAACACAGAAGTGACAGGAAATGAAAAAAGGTGGGAAAAAAAAGGGGGAAAGAGAAATGTTAGTCTTTGGGGGAGAAATCATAGAGATTTTTGTCTAGGGCCGGGTGACGAAATTTTGAACAAAAAGGGTTTTTAAGGGGAAAAACCCCAAAAAACATGTTTTTGGGGGAAAAGGGGAGAAAAGAAAAATAAAAAAACGGTTTTAAGAAGAAGACATAAAAAAATTAAAATTAGGGTTTTGGGAAAAGAAGAAAAGGGGAAAACGAAAAATTGGAAAAATAGGGTTGGAAAAGTTGGTTTGCGGGATAAGGGAAAAGGGGTGTGGTTTTTGGGAAAAGAAAAAGGGGAATGGGGATTAAGGTAAAGGAAAAAGAATGGTATTTGGGGGAAAAAAAAAAAAGCAATAGACCCACTGAAATTTTTGGGAAAAAAAGAAAGAAACCCGGGTTTTTTTGGGAAGGGGAAAAAAACCCATGGAAATTTTTGCGACAGAAAAGGACAAACACTGTGGGGGTTTTTTTTGGCGGGAAAGGGAACGGGGGAGAGAAACAAAGAACACCCCCGCCATGGGGAAAAAAAAGGGAAACGAAAAAATTGTCTAGGGGGGACCCCAGTATTTTTTGGAAAAGGCCCCACTGACAGGTTTGCCCCAACAGCCCAATTTTGGGGTTTTTTCAAAACGCCCATCCACCCTCCCCCCACCACATAATGGCTGCCCAAACAGGGGGGGGGCCCACGGGACAATTTTCCCAAAAATTCCCAGCCCCCCCCCCCGGGAATTGCCTCACAAAAAAAGGTCAGATCGGGGCCCCATTGATTGTGAAAAATTTGAGAGGGGTGGGGGTGGGGGGGGTTTTTTGTTTAACTCCCCTTTTTTTTAACCCCCTTCAGCCAGCAGGCACACACACGGGAATCTGCGAAAGGGGCTGACTGAGACATACATTGTTGGTGAAATTAAACGGGCTGAAATTTTTTGGAACCAATCCATCATTTTAAACGAAAAAAAGAGGGTTTTATACTCTTCTAAAATGAGGGTTTGAAAAACAAAAAATATCTCCTTTGTATAGTTTTTAATTGATTTTATTTTTTTGTGTAAATCGGATAAAGGAAAAAAACACGAAAAAACCACAAACAAACGAAAAAAAAACCACAACCAAAAAGATTTTATCGAAAACTTTTTATGATAATATGGCGATGCGCACTGGGTAAATAAATAATAAAAAAATTTTTCAAGCATGCCCTTTCCCATTTTGTTTCCAGTTCTTTCAAAAACAGGGTGAAAAGGGAAAGGGCTTTTTTAAAAAGAAAAAGGGCAAAAGGGCAAATCAGCGCTTAAGGAAAAGGGACTGACCTTTCACCCTCTTTTGAAGGTTTATGACTTGAATTTTTTAAATCAAAAAACAAAAGTATAATTTAAAACCCGGAAAGGGGTTGGAATTTTACCTTTGCGGGGGTACGGGTGAACGGGTTGATTTTGTCATGTGAATTTTCCCCTGTTGCGGGAGTACGGGTTTGTCGGTTTATTTTTCATGGTGGAATTTTCCCTTTGCGGGTACAGATGAAGGTTATTTTGTCATGGGGGAAAATTTACCTTTGAGGGGGTTACGGGTGGCTGTGGATTTTTTGTCATGGGGGAATTTTTAAACCTTTTCGGGTACAGTTGTACTTTTTTATTTTTGCCCATGGTTTTTTAACCTTTTTGCGGGGGTACAGGTTTTTGTGGAGTTTTTTTTCAGGGGGGAATTTTACCTGTTGCGGGTTTACGGGTGTGCTTTGATTTTTTGCCCACCTAAATTTTTACCTTTTGCTGGGAACAGGTTTCCCTGTTGAGTTTTTTTAAACCTAAATTTTACCGGGTTGCTGGTACGGGGTGTCGTTGGTTTTGAAAAGGGGAATTTTTACCTTTTGCTGGGGTACATTTTGCTTTAATTTTTGTCATGGTTGAATTTCCACCCTTGCGGGGCCGGTACGGGTTTTCGGGTTGGGGTTTGGTCAGGTTGGAATTTTCCCCTTTTTGCGGGCCCGGGACGGGTTTTGCTTTTTATTTTTTTGTCTGGGGGAAATTTCCCCTTTTTGCTGGGTACAGGTGTGCTTTTTGTTTTTGTCGCCGCATTAAATAAACATTCATCAAAATTTTTTTTTTCAGCAAAACTAAATTTTTTTGAAGTGTCAAAAAGGGGAAAGGGCTGTTTGATGTGCTAAACTGGAGAAAAATGAAAATCTTAAAAGACGGGGGCAGTGTAAAAAGAAATAAGTAACAAATAGGAAAAAACTGTCGGGTGAGTTTTCGGGAAAACCCAAAGGGTTTGAACCATGTTTTTAATAAAATTGAAAGTGAAATTGCCCGGGAAAAGACAAATTTTAAACTATCTTTTTTTAAAAGGTTTGAAAGATAAGGCGACGGGAAAGAAGGGAAAATTTTCATGTAAGTAATCGACTACATTTTTTGTGATCAAATTTGGATCAAAAAATTATTACTGAAGTTGACATAGTTGCCCAGTCAGAGGTCATGCCCCGGGGGTTTTTTAAAGGGCTTCAAGTGGATTGGTTCGGGAACAATTTTAAGAACATCTAAATACCCAAATTTTTTTTGTTGGGTTTTTCGTGGGTGTTTGTTTTTTGGACATAATAAATGCGAATGTTGTTGATGAATCAAATTTTATTTGGATAAAAACCCTTTTTAAATATAAAATTACTACCACCCCCCTTCAATGGGTTTTGTAGCCCTTTCTTAAAATAAAGGGACGGGGTTAGGGTTGTGGTTTAGGTGAGCCAAAAAGTGGCCTTTTGTTTAAGCGGGGATCAACAGGCATCGCATAAAGGGTTGGGTTGTGACGAGGGTGTCCGGGAAGGGCCCCCCAACTGCAGCCAGATAAACTGGGGCCTACACCAAGTACAAAGTCCGCTTTTTCACCCCACACCCCAAAAAGGGTCTGCGGGTCCATGTCGGTTTGTGCTTTTGGGGAAATTGTTTGCCCTGACGTTTGTTTCATTGAAAGGGTTTTTTCCCCTGTCCTCGGGGGTTTTTTCTTGTACTTTTTTTTCCAAAGCTTCTGCTTAGAGCTTTTTGCTGGTGGTTAAAATCTGTTTTTGCCATCCCCTTTGTCCCCCAGGGTGCGGGTTTATTCTGTCTTTTTTTTTTTGGTTGAAAAATACGGTAAAAAGTTTTTTTTCTGTGTTTTTTTTTTTTTTGAATGAAATTTAGTTTTGGTTTTTAAGTGGTCTAAACACATCATAATATGTAAGATGTTTTTGAACACATACATATAGCGAATGCATAAAAATGCACAGAAACATATTTTACCACACCCCAAAACACACAACACACACCCCAAAACACACACCCCCACGACAACACACACCCACACACAACACACACACACCCCCTCACACACCCCACACACACACCACACACACCCCCCCCATATGAAAGGTGTGCACACACACACCCACAATCTATGGTAGGACACAAACCAAAAATTACTAGGCACTCAACCTGACCAGCATTTTGGGTTTAAATTTGAAAGGTCGGGCCATCCCCTAACTCCCCTCCTGACCCTCTTCTTTTTTCACATTAAAAAGGAATTTTCCCGACCAAAAGGGGGAAGTCTCCTCATTTGGGGGTCCATCCGGGGTAAAAGCTCTTTCAGTGTTTTGCTGTGTGGACAGTGTGGAAAGGGCCTTGTTTTAAGCCCCCCCCCCTTTCCCCTTCCCCCCTTTTTTTCGGTTTTTTCCTGTAGCTCCTGTTTTCATTTTTTTTTTGGGGATTTTAAAGGAAGGGGAATACTACGTTTTTGGGGGAAAACTATGGTTTTTTTCCCTTTCCCCCTTCACTTTTTTCATTTTCCCCTGGCTTAAAAGCATACAAAATTATCCCCGCTACACAAGTTTACACAAATGGATGCACACACTCACTCTCTCTCTCTCTCGTCTTTTTTCTCTCTGTCCCCTTTCCTTTTCTCTCATTCTCCCCTCACTCTCTCTCTAATGCCAAACCTTTCATAGAGGTAATCTTTCCCCAAACAACACGAACCAAATTACATGTCATATCTGGTAGAAAATTTTGACAAACCTCGACAAAACCCACTTTTTTGGGTTCTTTTCTTTAATTTAGGCGAGGGAAACAGAGAGGAGAAAACCTCAATGGGCCCCCCAAAAAGGGGGGCTTAAACCCTTTTTACAGCGATCCCCCGGGCAGACAAGAGAGAGACAGGGGCAGAGGGGGCGGAGAGACAGAGAACGGGAGGAGAGAGACCCCTGACGACGGGGGACAGCACTTCACACCAGACACGCACCACAGGCCCCTGATGTGGGGGTCAGTGCGCCTTTTAGTCCTTCCCGTCCAAATTAATGGAAACATTTTTTCCCCTTTTTTTTCAATATATATGGAGAAAAAAGGAAAACCTTACGCCAAATTTTTTTGAAATTTACCCGGGTCTTTTCTCAAGAAGTGTGTGAAGACTGCCCCTTTTGCAGAAACCCCAACTACCGCAAAAAAATCTGTATGCACCACTACCTTTAAGGGTAAGAATCAAACAAAACATTTAAGTACAAAATTATGGGGTTGGGGAAATGGTGCCCTTTCATACTGGTTTTTTGCAGATTTAAGTCTCACTGCCAACTTTTTTTTTTTTTTTTTTTTCCTCTCCTTTTCTCTTGCCTCTTTTTTAAATTTTTTTTATTTTTCAACAGTGGCCCCTAAAGACCAAATAATGGTTTAAATGCCAGACAAACATTAAAAAATGTGTTTCGTTAAAAAAAAAAACCCTTTTTCAAAAAAGTTTTCCCCTGTTCAAAAGTTTTTTTTTTTCAAAGTAAATAATGGAAAGTATTTTTTTGTACATTTTATCGTTGTTTTTTCTGTTTTTTTTTAACTGACCAATGAGGTTTAAACGCTTAACTCTGAAAAAGCAGAAATAAAACTGTGAGATAAACCTCACTGGGCATTTCACACTTGGAAAAACTGAAGGGTGGAGTTTGGCAAAAACGTCCCTTTTTTTGACACTGCTTTCTGATCTGCCCCCCCCGGGGGTTTTTTGCACCTTTCTGATTTTGCCTGTTTGGGTTTCACTGCTTTTCGGCTTCCCCGTTTGTTACAAAGGGTTTCGATCTCCTTTTTTTGACACGCTTTCTGATCTGCCTTTTTTTTTGACAAATGCTCTCTGACCCGCCTGTTTTGTTTACACTGCTTTTTATCTTTCCTGTTTTGTTGACACGGGTTTTTTCCCCTTTTGTTGACACTGCTTTTTTGATCTGCCTTTTTGACACGCCTCCGATCTGTCTGTTTTGACACGCTTTCCCGATCTGTCCCGTTTGTTGACACGCTTTCCGACTGTTTTTTTGACACTCCCTTTTTGATCCCGCCTGTTTTTTTGAAAACTGCTCTCGGGCGTCGTTTGTTTACACTGCTTTCCCAACTGTTTTTGACCCCTGCTTTTTGATCGCCTGTTTGTTGACACCCTCTGATCTGCCTTTTGGGTTTAAAACTGCTTTCGATTTTGCCTGTTTTTTGACCCCGGGGTTTTTTCTGCCCGTTTTTTACACTGCTTTTTGATCCCGCCTGGTTTGGGGTTTACACTCCTTTTTTTATCTCCTTTTGTTGACACTGCTTCTGAAATGCCTGTTTTTGACACGGCTTTCTCTCCGTTTTTTTTGACACGGGTTTCTGATCTTTTCCCTTTTTTGAAAAACAAAGGGTTTCTATCTCCTGTTTTTTTGACATGGCTTTTGAACGCCTGTTTTTTTACACTGCTTTCTGACCCTTTTTTGACAAAGGGTCCTGATCTGCCGTTTGTGACACTGCTTTCTGATCTGCCTTTTGTTGACACTTTTTCTGATCTGTTTTGTTATTCAGCAAATTCTGGTTTGGGTGAATTGTTCCCAAACTGTGTAACATGGAAATTGATGCCTATTGGGTGTGGTTTTTTGTCACACCGGATACCACACTGGAAAGCAAGCATTTACATTTACTTTATCAAAGGCTGGGTTCTTTGTCACAAACCCGATACCACACGGGTGCAAGCGGGAACCTTTTCTTGAAACTTGTGGGTTGAAGTCGAAGCACATTCCAACTCGCCCCTTTCACTTTCACCCTCCCCAAAGGGGTTTTTTTCACAAACCCTCCCAATAAACAGGTGGGAATGAAATGAAGGTGGGCCCCTTTATGGGGACTAGAGATGGGTTGGTTATTAACTGGGGATTGGGTGGGCAAAAAGGGTTTGTGAATAATGGGGTTTTTGGTTTAAAGAATTTGGGTTGTTTTGAAGTGGAGCCCTGCAATCGTTGCAAGGCCCTATTTGGGAATAATAAAACAGTTTTTAAAGTTTTGGGTGTCTATCTTTTTTGGGGAAAAACGGGAAGGGAAACTGAGCTGTAAATGAAGTTTTTAAACCCCCTTTTTTTGGGTTTCCCTTATCAGTTTTTTTCAGAATGAAATGTTTTACTTTTATTACCTCCCTTTTCTCAAAAAAATTTTTGAAATTCTGGGAAACAAATTTTTGGGAAAAAATAAGAAACACATTTCAAACCTGGAAAAAAAAATAACTCGGTCAATTTCTAGGGAAAGGGGGTTGGGGTGGGGGCAAGGGTTCCCCTGGTGGGTGTGGTGGTTTTGTGTGTGTGTGGGTGTGTGTGTTTTTGTGTGTTGTTTTTGAGGGTTTAATTTCCCTTTTTAATCATGTTTTGTAAAGACCAAAAAACAAAAATGCAAAAGAAGATGGGAAGGGCAAAAGAATTTGAAAGGGAAAAAGTTAGGGGGAAAAAAAAAAAAAAAATGTTTAGGGAAAGGGGAAAAAGGGAAAATCTGAACATCTGCCCAAAAAAAGTGGGGAAGAAAACCAAAAGGAAACAAAATCTGCAATGTTTTAGTTTTAGTATTAAAACTGTATTAAACCCACTACAAGGTTTTCTGCCCCTTTAACCAATGCTGACCAAGCCGCGCCCCACACGCACACCACCACACACACACACACACACAAAACACACACACAACCACACACACACCCACACAGAGTGTCTCATCTTTTAAAGGCCTTCTCCCCAAAGCGCACGCCGCAAAACACGCACGCACGCACACGCACACACACACCCACACAACCCCAAAACACACACACAAATGTCTGTATCTTTTTGCCTATGCCCCACACAACCGGGGCCGCACACGCACCACACACCCCCCACACACACACACACACACACACACACAAAACACACAACACCCACATTGGGGTCACCAACTAACCAACCAATTTAGTTGCAAAACCGGATTTATGTGTAGCCAAAAAAAATGTAAAAAAAAAAAAAAAAGGAAAAAGAAAATATTCCCCAATCAAAACCTTTTCCTTGGGGCCCTTCCCAGCATTGGCGACAAGCGTGGGTGCATGACCCCATCTAGCCCTCCCATTTGTACGGGCCCTTTCCCCCAGTCGCTACGATTTCCAGCGGATCCAGGCGAGGGGGACACGTCCCTCCCCAAACTTTCCTGTTCAAATCCCGACCTCGTTGACAGAAACTGGGAAACCCCCAAGTCTTTTTCAACCCCGCACCCAATTCTTTGGGCAGTCAAATTTTTTTGTTTTTTTTACCCCTCACCACACAAACAAACAATGATGATAAAGGCACAGCTAATGTTAGGTAGGTATCCAAATCTGACCACGCGTTTACCCGGCCCTAGGGGCAGGGATCTTTTTCTTAAATTCCTCATCCCTTTGGGCGTTTCTTTTTGTTTTCCATCAACTTTCATCTTTCCATTTTGGTCTCAGTAACTTTTGGGATGTAAGAACATGCATGGACCTCGCACGCATGCCCCCTTTTTTGAAAACTGAAACTGTTGGGGCATTTTCCTGTTTTTTTTGATTTTCTGTGGGCTTCTCTGACAAGGGCATAGGGCCGCACAAACGCCCCAGTTGCATCCTTTTGATGGGGGGTGCACAACAGACAGACAACTCCCTTCAAGCCAAAACCTTCATAGGGGGTAGAGATCGCCACAGTTTTTTTGTTTAATTAAGCCCAAAAAGACGACATGCTCCCTTCAAGCCAAACCCTTCCAAAATCATTCCAGGGCCCTTTTTTTTCCCCCCAAAAAAATGAAAGTGTACAAAACTTGGGAAAAAAAATAAAATAAATACAAAAAAACCCCATCGTTTATTCCGCCCCCCAATAAATTTTTTCAGATTAAATTTTATTTCCCTTTGTAAAATTTGCCGGTGCAAAAAACCTTTAAAGATGGACTACCTTTCACCTCATTGAAGTTTATGACTTAAAGATTTTAGTCAGAGAAGAACAGGAAAAGTAGTAACTCAAACAGGATGGTGAATTTTACCTGTTGCTGGGGTACAGGTGTACTGTTGAGTTTTGTCTGGTGGAATTTTACCTGTGCTGGAGTACAGGTGTGCTGTTGAGTTTTGTCATGGTGGAATTTACCTGTTGCTGGGGTACAGATGTACTGTTGAGTTTGTCATGGTGGAATTTTACCTGTTGCTGGGGTACAGTGTGCGTGGAGTTTTGTCATGGTGGAATTTTACTGTTGCTGGGGTACAGGTGTACTGTTGAGTTTTGTCATGGTGGATTTTACCTGTTGCTGGGGTACAGGTGTGCTGTGAGTTTTGTCATGTGGAATTTTACCTGTTTGCTGGGGTACAGGTGTGCTGTTGAGTTTTGTCACCTGAATTTTTACCTGTTGCTGGGGTACAGGTGTGCTGTTGAGTTTTGTCACTGAATTTTTACCTGTTGCTGGGGTACAGGTGTGCTGTTGAGTTTTGTCATGGTGAATTTTACCTGTTGCTGGGGTACAGGTGTGCTGTTGATGTTGTCATGGTTGAATTTCACCTCTTGCTGGCCGGTACAGGTGTGCTGTTGAGTTTTGTCATGGTGGAATTTCACCTTTTGCTGGGCCGGTACAGGTGTGCTGTTGAGTTTTGTCATGGTGGAATTTCACCTTTTGCTGGGCCGGTACAGGTGTGCTGTTGAGTTTTGTCGCCTGCAGTGATAAACATTCATCACATTTTGTTGCAGCAGTAAACATTAATTTGTTGAAGTGTCAGAAAGGTTAAGGCTGTGTGTTGTGCTATACTGGAGAGAAAATGAAATCTTAAAATGACATGGGGCAGTGTAAAAAGAAAGTAAGTAACAAGGAAGGAAGACTGTCTGGTGAGATTTTCAGGAAACCAAGGTTGAACTCATGTGTTAGTAAAATTGTATGGTGAAATTGTCTGGAAAGACAAACTGAACTATCTGTTTTAAGGTTTTGAGATGATAAGGCTGACAGGAAAGAATGAGGATTTTCATGTAAGTAATCGACTACATGTTTTGTGATCTAATGGATCAAAATGGATTATGTACTGTAGTCTGACATAGTTGACAGTCAGAGGTCATGACCCTGCTTAAGGCTTCAAGTGGATGTGGTTCAGTAGACAATTTTAAGAACATCTATATACTCAGATGTGTGTCTGTGTGTGTGTGTGTTTTCGTGGGTGTTTGTGTGATTTGACATAAGTAAATGCGAAGTTGTTGATGATTCTATTTTAGTGATAAAACACCTTGTTTAAATATGCTGATTACTACTCACCCCCTTCAGATAGGGTTGTAGTCTTTTCTTGAATAAATGACAGTTATGGTTGTGTGTTTATGTGAGCAAATAAGTGGCCTTTGGTGTGTAAGCGTGATCAGACAGGCATCGCATACAAGGTGTGTGTTGTGACGACGGCTGTCCAGGAATGACCCCAACTTGCAGTACCAGGATGAGCTGGAGGCCTACAGCAAGTACAAGAGTACGCGGCTTCTTCACCCCACACCCCAGCAAAGGTGGCTGCGTGGTCTCATGTCGGTTTTGTGCTGGTGTGTCATTGTTTGCCCTGACGTTGTTTCATTGCAAGGTTTTTGTCTGTCTCTGTGTTGTTGCTTGTACTTGTTTTCCATGCTTCTGTCTTAGAGCTGTTTGTCTGTGTGGTTAAAAGTCTGTGTTTGCCATGCCATTTGTCCTCAGGGTGTGCTGTGTATTCTGTCTGTATTTTTGGTTGTAAATGACTGTGAAAAGTGTTTTTCTGTGCTTGTTTGTTTATTTTGAATGAAATTTAGTTTGTCTTTAAGTGGTCTCACACATGCATATATGTAAGTATGTATGAACCCCATACATAGTATGCGAATGCATAAAAATGCACAGAAACATAGTTACACACACGCCCACACACACACACACACACACACACACACACACACACACACAGCACGCACACACACACACACACACACACCACACACCACACACACACACACACACACACACACACACACACACACATATGCATGTGTGCACACACACACACACAATCTATGGTAGCGACACAAACCACATTAGCTAGGCACTCTAGGCCTGACCAGCATGTTGGGTTAATGTGTAGGTCAGGCATACGCTAACTCTCCTCCGTGAGCTCTTCTGTGTTCACATTGGCATGAGGATGTTCCGACTCACAGAGGGAAGTCTCCTCATTTGGTGGTCCATCCAGTGTCAGAGCGGTCATCAGTGTTTTGCTGTGTGGACAGTGTGGAGAAGGGTCATTGTGTAGCCTTTCCACTCTCTCTCTCTTTCTGTCGTTCCTGTATGCTCCTGTTTTCAGTAGTTTTTGAGGATATTAGGAATGGAATACTACGTATTGGTGGATACTATGGTTTTTCCTTTTCCTTCACTTTTTTCATGTTCCTGTGCTTGAATGCATACATAAATTATACGCGTACACAGAGTTGTACACAAATGGATGCACACACTCACTCTCTCTCTCTCTCTGTCTTTCTCTCTCTGTCTCTTTCTCTCTCTCATTCTCTCTCACTCTCTCTCTAAAGCATACCTACATAGAGGTAAGTCTTCCAAGCATCAAGAAGCATATTACTATGTCATATCTGTGTAGAAATTAGTGACAGCCTCGACTAAACCTCACTTTTCTTGATTCTTTTCTTATTCAGGCGAGGAAGACAGAGCAGGAGAAAACGCTCAGATGCCCCCAGAAAGGGGAGCTTACCCTTCTACAGCTGATCCCAGGGCAGACGAAGAGAGAGACAGGGACAGAGGGGTGCGGAGAGACAGAGAACGCAGGAGAGAGACCCCTGACGACGGGGGGGACAGCACTTCACGACACAGACATCGCACACACAGTGCCCTGATGTGGAGGTCAGTGCGCTTCATGTCCTGTCTGTCCATGATTGAATGGAATCATTGTTCAGTTTTTTACAACTATAGGTATGGAGAAATGGAAAACCTTACGCCATTGCTCGATGAATTTACTGGCTCTTGCTCAAGGTGAAGTGATGTGAAGACTGCCCATTTTGCAGACCACAACTACCTGCAAAATAATCTGTATGCATCCACGTACCTTTAATGATATGAATCATACAATACAGTTGAGAGTACAAGATTATGTGGTTGGAAGTGGTGCCGTGCATACTGTTTCTGCAGATCAAGTCTCACTGCCAACTTTTTTGTTCCTTTTTTTTTTTCTCTCTCATCTCTTGCTCTCTTTTTTAAATTTGTTTATTGTTCAACATGCTGTGCACTAAAGTACCAAATAAGTGGTTGAGAATGCCAGACAAACTTTAAAAAGTGTGTTTCTGTTGAAAAGAAAACAATTGTCAAAAAAGTTCCGCTGTTCTAATGTTTTCTTTTCAATGTAGTAATGGATGTAGTTTGCTGTACATCTATCTGTTTGTTTTGCTGTTTTTTATAACTGACCAGTGAGGTCACACTGCTTAACTCTGAAAATGCAGAAATAATCTGTGAGATGAAGCCTCACTGGTCATTTCACACTTGGACACTAGAAGTGTGGAGTTTGTGCAAACACGTCTGTTTGTGACACTGCTTTCTGATCTGCCTGTTTGTTGACACTGCTTTCTGATCTGCCTGTTTGTTGACACTGCTTTCTGATCTGCCTGTTTGTTGACACGGCTTTCTGATCTGCCTGTTTGTTGACACTGCTTTCTGATCTGCCTGTTTGTTGACACTGCTCTCTGATCTGCCTGTTTGTTGACACTGCTTTCTGATCTGCCTGTTTGTTGACACGGCTTTCTGATCTGCCTGTTTGTTGACACTGCTTTCTGATCTGCCTGTTTGTTGACACTGCTCTCTGATCTGTCTGTTTGTTGACACTGCTTTCTGATCTGTCTGTTTGTTGACACTGCTTTCTGATCTGTTTGTTGACACTGCTTTCTGATCTGCCTGTTTGTTGACACTGCTCTCTGATCTGTCTGTTTGTTGACACTGCTTTCTGATCTGTTTGTTGACACTGCTTTTTGATCTGCCTGTTTGTTGACACTGCTCTCTGATCTGCCTGTTTGTTGACACTGCTTTCTGATCTGCCTGTTTGTTGACACTGCTTTTTGATCTGCCTGTTTGTTGACACTGCTTTCTGATCTGCCTGTTTGTTGACACTGCTTTTTGATCTGCCTGTTTGTTGACACTGCTTTCTGATCTGCCTGTTTGTTGACACGGCTTTCTGATCTGCCTGTTTGTTGACACGGCTTTCTGATCTGCCTGTTTGTTGACACGGCTTTCTGATCTGCCTGTTTGTTGACATGGCTTTCTGATCTGCCTGTTTGTTGACACTGCTTTCTGATCTGCCTGTTTGTTGACACGGCTCTCTGATCTGCCTGTTTGTTGACACTGCTTTCTGATCTGCCTGTTTGTTGACACTGCTTTCTGATCTGTTGTTTGTTGATTCAGCAGTGTCTGGTTTGCTGAATTGTTCACAGCTGTGTAACATGGACTTGATGCTATGGCTGTGGTTCTTTGTCACACCGGATACCACACTGGATGCAAGCTGTGTTACATGGACTTGATGCTATGGCTGTGGTTCTTTGTCACACCAGATACCACACTGGATGCAAGCTGGAAACTTGTCTTGAAACTTGTGGGGTTGAAGTCGAAGCACATTGCCAACAGTCGCCACTTTCACTTGTCACACGCTGCCATAGGCTGTGTCTTTTCATCAAAGCCCTCTCCAATAAACAGTGTGGGAATGAAATGAAGGTGGTCCTTGATGGGTGACTAGAGATGGATTGGTTATTAACTGGTGATGGTGGATGGGCAGAATAGGTTAGTGAATGAATGTGTTTGGTAATGATTTGGATTTGTTGGTGAAGTGGAGCATGCAATCGTTGCAAGGCCATAGGTGGCAGTAATAGGACAGTTTAATGTTGGCTGTCTATCTTTTTTGGTTAATCAGCAGTTATGTATCTGAGCTGTAAAGTGAAGTTTCACCCATTTTATTGGTTTACCGTATCAGTTGTTTCAGAATGAAATGAATTTGACTTCTATGTATCCTCTGTACTCTACAACATTTAGATTGCTGGAATCTATTTGGTAAATGTATGAAACACAGTTTCATCTCTGGACAAAATAACGTCTGGTCTAATTGCTGAGGAAGGGAGTGGGGATGGGTGCAAGGGTTCTCTGTGTGTGTGTGTGTGTGTGTGTGTGTGTGTGTGTGTGTGTGTGTGTGTGTGTGTGTGTGTGTGTTGAATTGTCATTCTTAATCATGTCTGGTAGAAGACCAACAACAACAATGGCAAAAGATGATGGAATGACAAAAGAATTGAGAAGGTAGAAGTTAGGGGGAAAAAAAAGCAAAAGTGTTCAGGGAGGGAAGAAGGAAGATCTGAACATCTGCAGAAAGAAGTGTGGAGAAGGAAGATCAAATGGAAACATAAATCTGCATATGTGTTTAGATTTTGAGTGATTATACTGATATTAAACTACTACAAGTGTCTGCATCTTGTAGCCAATGCTGACACAAGCGCGCGCGCACACGCACACACACACACACACACACACACACACACACACACACACACACACACACACACACACACACACAGAGTGTCTGCATCTTTTAGCCTATGCTCACACAAGCGCACGCGCGCACACACGCACGCACGCACACGCACACACACACACACACACACACACACACACAGAGTGTCTGTATCTTTTAGCCTATGCTCACACAAGCGCGCGCGCACACGCACACACACACCACACACACACACACACACACACACACACACACACACACACATCAGCCCACATTGTGTCACCAGACTAAGCCAACCAATCAGTTGCACACTCGGATTCATGTGTAGCAATAAAAATGTAAAAAAAAAAAAAAAAGGAAATGAAACTATTAGCCGAATCAGAAACCTGTTTCCTGTGGGCCATTCCAGGCATTGGCGACAGAGCGTGGACTGCATGACCCCAGTCGTAGCCCTCGCCAGTCGGTACGGCCTTCCTCCAGTCGCTACGATGCCAGCGTGATCCAGGCGAGGCTGGACGACAGTCCCTCCTCCAAACGTTTCCTGTTCAAAGTCCTCGACCTCGTTGACAGATACTGGAACGGCTCCAAGTCTCTGCACCAGCACGCCAAGTTCTTGGGTCAGTCAGCATTCTTTGTTGGTGACGCTCACCACACACACAGACAATGATGATAATGGCACAGCTAATGTTAGGTAGGTATCCAAGGTCTGACCAGCGCGTTTAGCCAGTGCGTAGGGTCAGGCATCTTTCTTCTTAAATTCTCTCATCTTAGTCGTTACTTTAGTTATCCATCAACTTTCAGTCATGCGCAGTGTGGTCTCAGTAACTTAGTGGATGTAGATAGCATGCATGGATCAGTCGGCACGCAGTGACACCTTTTTGATGAAACTGAAACTGTTGGGTCATTTTCCTGTTTGTTTGATTTTCTGTGGTCGTTCTCTGACAGTAGGTCATAGGGCAGTCACAGATCGCCACAGTTGTCGATCCTTTGATGATGCACAACAGGACAGACATACTGCATTCAAGCCAAATCCTTCATAGGGCAGTCAGAGATCGCCACAGTTGTTGATCCTTTAATTATGCACAACAGGACAGACATGCTGCATTCAAGCCAAACCCTTCACATCATTCCAGGCCTTTTTCCCCCCAAAACATGAAAGTGTACAAAACTGGAAATGATGTAAGAGAATAAATACAAAAACCTGCATCGTGAGTTCCGCGTGATAAGTTTGTGCAGATATGTTCATTTCCCTTTGTAAATTTGCCGTGTGCAAATAAATTTTTTTACTGAAGGATATTGTTGAAAATGTGCTGCAAAGATGGGGGTGAATTCATATGGGGAAAATCTTTTTGCCTTTCAAACTGTTCTGTCCCCAAACGGACCAGTTTTGCACAGTTTCGTAATCCACCTTCCTGTCAGACATTGTTTTTGAAATTGTTTTCATTCCCGTCATTTTATGATTACGCAGTAACATTCAAATCCTTTTAGAGTGTAAAATCTTCATTGCAGATTACAGACAATGAATATATAGAGCAGCCAGTCTTGTACTTTGTGATGTCTGTATATCTCGACATCCAAAACTGTTTTATTGACAACTGTTTGGAGGACTCTAGATTGTAGCAGCACAGACTAAATGAAGGAGTTCCTGCTGAATGGTAACCTAAAATTTGAATACTGTTTTATGTTGTAAAACTGGCAAGTGGGATATGTAGCATCTTGATTTTAATTATTATTTTGCTTGATGTTGAACTTGTTCATGCACTGATTCAGTAAGTATTTGGTTAGTATTAAGTATGTTCTTTGTAGAAAATTCAGGAATGAAAGTGGTATGTTTGGGGCGAAGAAGAACAGTCGGGAGTCCAAACAAGGGGGCGAGGACAAGTGTGTCCTTCACTAGTTGTTAGAGGGACACAGAGAACCCCAGCAGATGGAGAGGCGCTATCAGGGGACACAGAGAACCCCAGCAGATGGAGAGGTGCTATTAGGGGACAGAGAGAACCCCAGCAGATGGAGAGGCGCTATCAGGGGACAGAGAGAACCCCAGCAGATGGAGAGGCGCTATCAGGGGACAGAGAGAACCCCAGCAGATGGAGAGGCGCTATCATGGGACACAGAGAACCCCAGCAGATGGAGAGGCGCTATCAGGGACAGAGAGAACCCCAGCAGATGGAGAGGCGCTATCAGGGGACAGAGAGAACCCCAGCAGATGGAGAGGCGCTATCAGGGACACAGAGAACCCCAGCAGATGGAGAGGTGCTATCAGGGGACAGAGAGAACCCCAGCAGATGGAGAGGTGCTATCAGGGGACAGAGAGAACCCCAGCAGATGAGAGGCGCTATCAGGGGACACAGAGAACCCCAGCAGATGGAGAGGTGCTATCAGGGGACAGAGAGAACCCCAGCAGATGGAGAGGCGCTATCAGGGACACAGAGAACCCCAGCAGATGGAGAGGTGCTATCAGGGACAGAGAGAACCCCAGCAGATGGAGAGGCGCTATCAGGGGACACAGAGAACCCCAGCAGATGGAGAGGCGCTATCAGGGACAGAGAGAACCCCAGCAGATGGAGAGGCGCTATCAGGGACACAGAGAACCCCAGCAGATGGAGAGGCGCTATCAGGGACAGAGAGAACCCCAGCCGATGGAGAGGTGCTATCAGGGACAGAGAGAACCCCAGCAGATGGAGAGGCGCTATCATGGGACACAGAGAACCCCAGCAGATGGAGAGGCGCTGTCAGGGACAGAGAGAACCCCAGCAGATGGAGAGGTGCTATCAGGGACACAGAGAACCCCAGCAGATGGAGAGGCGCTATCAGGGACACAGAGAACCCCAGCAGATGGAGAGGCGCTATCAGGGGACAGAGAGAACCCCAGCAGATGGAGAGGCGCTATCAGGGGACACAGAGAACCCCAGCAGATGGAGAGGTGCTATCAGGGGACAGAGAGAACCCCAGCAGATGGAGAGGCGCTATCAGGGGACAGAGAGAACCCCAGCAGATGGAGAGGCGCTATCAGGGACAGAGAGAACCCCAGCAGATGGAGAGGCGCTATCAGGGACACAGAGAACCCCAGCAGATGGAGAGGCGCTATCAGGGGACACAGAGAACCCCAGCAGATGGAGAGGCGCTATCAGGAATTCCTCAGTGCTGCTTCATTAACCCCTGCTGAGGATTGCAAGACATACGATGAAGTTTCATGTAAAACTGAGACTGAAGACAGAAAATCTGAAAGGCCTTAGAAATCATGGAACGATAACCATCATGCCACAGATGTTTCAGATATGAACAGTTTTCCTTGCATCCCCCCCCCCCCCCCCCCCCCCCCCCCCCCCCCCACCCATCAAAAATACATGTCCCAATATGTCCTGTTTGTGCAGGCCAGAGGACGTTAAGCAGAACCATCCCCCCCCCCCCCCCCCCTTCCCACCCCTCCATCTGCTGGCAAGAGCTGGCGCCACATGAATCCAGGCTGAAAATACAACCACCTCTGAATGATGTGATCAGCATTGTCTCTTGAGACAAAGAGTAAAAGCTAGTGGCCATTAACTCAATGGTTTCTGCAAAGGAACAGTTTCTGTTGACGTTTTTTAAATGGGAGAAGCAGGCATTAGTCACTTTTTTTTGGTTATCATGGTTGGTGTTGTCATTATTGAGACGTTCAAGGAACGATACACTGACCTGCTGACTGCACGCATCTGCAGGCATGGCGCTGGACATGATGGAGGAGTTCATGCAGGAGGGCCCCCTGGTGGGCATGCAGCAGGACATCAAGGCCTTAAGCAGCGTATGCAGAGACTGCAGGAGGAAACAGCTGCCTGAGAGACCAGCAGTTACGACGAGCCGATGCAGACACCACGTCTGCTAGCGAAGTGCAGCTGAAAGCCACATTGAAACAAGCTCGCAGTGATGTGGTGAGAGTCATGTGGCACTGTGGACTTGTCTGTGGCGTTGTGTGATGCGGACTTGAAGTGTGTGTCTTCAGCTGTGTCGTTTTCCTTTCTGGTTTGTTTCAATTTCTACCCGCAGTCACCTCGCTTTAAAGTCACCTCGCTTTAAAGTCACCTCGCTTTAAAGTCACCTTGCTTTAAAAATGCCTGTGACACCGAACTTGTCCACAGAAAGCTATCAGTATCCAGGAGTTAGGAAGCAACCCACCAGAGGAGACAGTGCTCGACTGCTAAGCTCTTCTACATATGTTAAAAATGATTCATTCATGGTGGTGATTGTTGATTGGTGTGATGATTAATTCATAGTGTCATAGTGGTAATTGCTTACTGATTGGTGTAATACTCTGTAGGATAGCCAGTGAAATAGAGCAGAAAGAAATCGAAATCTTCTGTCACTCCATGGTCAGAGGAAGACCTGTTTTATTATTCAGCTCCTCAGCATTTTTAGGGGAAGTCCTCATTTTAAAAAGAAATCCTAGACACAGGGTGCATTGTGTGTCCTCAGGAACACCTGCGGGAGGAGCTGCAGCACTACGTCAGGGAGAACGCTCGGATGCAGCGGAAGCTGGAGCAGCAGCAGGAATCGGCTGCGTCATGCAACGTCAGTGGGGCAGCCTCCAGCGCCAACCCTTTGCACCTAGGTCAGTGCCACTCTCTCTCTCTCTCTCTGTATGCGTTTATTTGGGTAGAGGGTCGGGTCTGATCGTGTTGCATCATATGTTGCCAGTTTGTTAGTTTAATTTGAGTGGGAAGTTTCAGACCTGTTGTCTCGTATGATTTTGCTGTATTTTGTGCTCATTTTTGGCAGAAATGTGATGACCAGGAGGAACTCAACAACAACAAAAAGAAGTAAAAAAAAAAAAAGCTTATGATGACTCTTGAAGAGCTAAAAAAAAAAAGAAAAAAGTAATAAAAAAAGGACTTAGAGACAGATTTATTGAATGGTAATTGCACTTGCAAAGTTCAACCATGGTGGTGTCTTGGTGTGCTTTGGCTAAAGAGCGACAGCTTATGCTAAGTATTGTGTGCAAAACCGAGTCTGGCAGTGTCTCCTTCTTCAGCAATGCGCTGATATGTGGCAACAACAGCAGCGACTACAGACCTTGAAATACTGAGATGGCATGAATTTGTCCCAAAGTGTGTTGATCGATCAGGTTTAAACCTGTGTGTGTTGGAAGAGTGTATTTTTACTGTAGTAGGTACAAAATCAGGGAGCACTTTACCCTCTGCTACATGATGGCAGGTGAAAATGCTCTCCCCCTCCCCATTTTACAGAAATTGGAAAAAGGAATTTTCCTGCACGCCTACTATCCCTCCCCCCCCCCCCCCCCCCCCCTTCCCCCCAACTTCCCTTGCAATTTGTTAAGATTTTTTACACATCCTTTTAGAAAACATACACATTTTAGTGGAAAAGTACACCAACAGCAATTCCAGGATAAACAGATCTGATGTATTTTTATATTTACACACACACACGCACACATGCATGTACACACACACAAACACACACACACACACACATTCGCGTGCGCGCACAAACGCACACACACACAAAGTTGATAGTCTTAGGTATCACAGAAATTCATACATTTACATGTACCTGCATGTCACAAACTCATTTCTCATACATTTAACTGTGTACCATCAAATAAATGTAATACGAGTTCGTGTATTTTGAATTCTTACAAGCTGTTTAAATTTCATGAATTGGATCCACAATGTCTGTCAACTGGTTACTTGGATAAAATTAAATCAATACAGTTTAGATTTTGCACCAAAAAAATCTTTGATAGGTCATGTCACATTTTTGATGATCTGTTTTTTTATTAATTTAATTTTTTCGCTTTATTTTTGTTTCTGTTATTGTTTGTTTAAAGGGAAATCAGGCTTTTTGGCTGGTTCATACCTTGAGCCAAGGTAAAACAACAGGTGTAGTAGCTATGTGACTGTTATATGGTACGTGTGTGTGTGCGTACGCCATTGGTGCTGCTGGTGTTGATGTTGATGCTTCAGTAAGATCATGTTGCTTTTCTTCTTTTTTCTCCATGTACTCGGCTCTTTGTAGGATGATGAGTATCACAGCTCACCAGAGGGGTCCAACCAAAGTGTCTTCTTTGTCCTCTTCTTTTTCCCCTCCATTTCTTCTGTCGTTGTCAGCGTTGGCACTGGTTCTTCTCTTCTTTCTCCCTCCATGTCTTCTGTCGTTGTCTTCTCTTCTTTCTCCCTCCATGTCTTCTGTCGTTGTCTTCTCTTCTTTCTCCCTCCATTTCTTCTGTCGTTGTCTTCTCTTCTTTCTCCCTCCATTTCTTCTGTCGTTGTCAGCGTTAGCGCTGGTTCTTCTCTTCTACACAACTCTTTTCCTGTCCACCTGAGCCCCACAGTCAGACGTTTTCTCTGCTTGGGCTTGGGGGTGGAGGTCTCTGGGAAAGGAAAACGGATTTTATTTCTAATTAAATGTGCATCTGGAGTAGAGGGTTCTTGGAAAAGACTTTGTGGTCGGCTGGGCTATAAGCAACATTACCCATCTTGGAAAAGAATGCACACTTAGTATCTACATCTTCAACCTAGGTTGGAGAGTTTCTGGAAAGGAAAGTAGATTAACCCCTTCAGTCCATTTTTCAAACAAAAGTAGAAACTATTATGTATTCATTTTCTTAGCATCTTCCATGAAAATGTTATGGATTGAATGTGGATAAAAAGAACTGTTTAGAATGTAAAAGCTACACCCTCTTGACAGGCGAGAACCCGCTAGCGCCCAACCGGAAATCACACGGCCAAAACGCTGAGCAACTGCCAGCGCCCGGTAAAACACGTGGCAACAATGGGCGCCGCCATATTTCTCGTAGAAAAGGAAGTCTCGCGAGAATGTGACTTGCTTCTTCCTGTGGCCATTTACTTCCGTTTGCAAAAAACCGCGAGTCGATACGTGCCGTAGTTCTCGAGTTACGAATTTTTAAGTTTTGTGGTCGAAATGCTGTTTTTCGCCATCGCTAACCTTGATTTCTGCCGTTCTATAACGAGATTTAGTGATGAAGATACTGTGATTTGTAGGATTTACGGCATAAGACTTAGTGAAAGTGCTGGGTAATGAAGCTTAGAGTGACCTAGATTTTGACTGGGATGATGTTCCAGGTATGATTCGGAAGAACGTTCTGAAGAAGATTTTTTTTTTTCCCGAGTAAATGGCTCATATGATATTCTTCAAATTTATGATATAGCAACATATATATTAGTAGGAATTTTTAAAATTATTTTCATTTCACTATTTCCTTTCCTCTCTTTTAAATTAATTTTTAAATTGGGTAACCATGTTCAAATTACGGAGTTACTTACCTTGCCGATGGGTTTTCGGCGTAACTAAGCTCAGGTAAGTGCATACTAAAGACGGTTTAAAACACAGGACAAGAATGACACTAAGTCTGGTGTACTTTTTGATCTTGAAGTCTTTTTCAGACACTTAACAGTACAAGAGTGAACAAGACAAACAAACGAGACATTTGGACTTTTCTGAATATATATTGAATGGAAGACAGAAATAGTAAGTGAAGGGAGATAAGAAAGTGAAACTTTATGCCAGGAATCACAAGACACCTTAATGTCTGTAGACTTCTCATCTTGCCTAGACAGCTGCACAGCCTTTCACATTGCAGGTCACATAGTTTGGTATTACAGCATTGCCGACTCCTGAAAATCTCCATAAAAACTATGTCAAGGAAAAGAATGCTAAGAAATGTATCTCACATGTTGGGAGCATTGAGTTAAAAAAAACTGCAGCAGCAGGCCTGGTCAAATGTTTTCTTAGTGTACACCACACCTCAAACTGAGCAGTAATTAACTTATGTTGCAGACCGTCCAAAGCTATAGTCTACCATTTCTATCAGAAGGGTTTGGTGTGAAAAATGACACCACTCAAGGAAGGAGCCATCTGGTCATTTCTGATAGTATGCGTCTACAAATGTGCACACACATTAACACACACACACACACACGCACATTAACACACACACACAGTTGGGACTTGCACTTGGCTGGGCTGTGAACGTGGACAACATGTCGATTGTGCCTTTTCCTCCACTGTTGGCATGCATCAAGGATGTTTTCTGTCAGCGTTAGTTTTGTGGGTTTGTAACAGTGTTGTCGCACATGTGCCTGCTGCATTGGGAGGGAAGATGGCTGGGAGAGAAGGAATGGGAAGGAGAGTGAAGAGATCAGACTTAGGGGGGTGGGGGGGATGGCTTCTGTGTGTTTCTGTTCACAGTGCTAATTCATGCATTTGATGGGCATACTTGGATCATTTTCCTGTGTTCCTTAACAGCATGTTTAGGTGTGTGTGTCGGTGTGTGCATTCTGTGCCATCTCTCCTCTTTCACCACTCTGCCCACCGACTGACCATGCACCCACCAGAGTAGACTTGGCCTTCATTTATTTTCATTCAGACAGAAAGTCAGATGTGACGTCACAGTTCAAAATGGTGTTAGCTGGTTTTCATGTACCTCATATCTCTCGGTTCGGGCCACCCTGTGACATGTTGTGAGTTACATATTTTGTTTTCAAACACTCTGCCAGATGACCTGCAACGTCAGAATGAGGCTCTGAGTCGAGAGATTGAAGGTCTGCGAAGTCGCCTGAAGCAGTACGCACAAACCCAGGAGCTAGCCTCCATGTTGCAGGAAAGTCACAAGTAAGTTAGACTCTGTGTCTTGTTTTCCATGTTTCCCGCTGTAGAGTCACAGGTGAGTCACCCTGTGGTTTGTTAGTGACGTTTCCCACAGAAAGTGAGTTTCCCACAGAAAGTGAGTTTCCCTATGTTTCCGCATGCATGTTTCACACAGTAAAATCACAAACAGTATGTACAAATTTGGGAGCTGGCCTCGGTGTTGTGAGAAAGTCACAAGTGAGTGTTGCTATCATGTCTTGTTATCCATGTTCACACTGTTATGCCACAAGTTGGTTGGCCATTGTCGCGTTACCCATGTTCCTCCCAGTAGAGTAACATGCGAGTTACCCTGTATCTTGTTATCCATGGTTTCCACCGTTAATTACACCATGGATAAGTTGTCCTGTGTCTTGATATTCATGTTACCCAGGTTAAGGTTACAAGTGAGCTGTCTTGTATCTTATTAATCATCTTCCTCACTGTAAAGTCGCAGATGAGTTGTCCTGTATCTTGATATTCATGTTACCCAGGTTATTAACCCTTCCCGTACACCGTGGGTGCAAATGCACCCATACTTTTATTTAATGTTTCATATTTCAGTTATTGTGCATACAATTTTACTGAAATTTTATGACTTTGTTAGTAAAGGGACTGAGCACGTACTACCCAAAAATGATGCCATTTTGCCTTTAAATAAACAAATAATCAAACAACAAAAACATCGTCTAACCTTCCCTGTACTTCGTGGGTGCACACACACCCATACTGCCAAAGAAGGAACTGTGCGGGCCGTACATCGTGGGTGCACACACACCCATACTGCCAAAGAAGGAACTATGCAGGCCGTACGTCGTGGGTGCACACACACCCATACTCCCAAAGAAGAAACTATGCGTTCAAGACAACACGGATGGTGACGGGAGACCAGTCAGTGGTGACGACCTTACTGATGAAGAGGAACCTGATGTCACAGGACAAGCAAATGGTAAGGGTGAAGAGAAATAACACACACACACACACACACACACACACACACACACACGATGTATGAACCCGGTATTGATGTTCTGTGTGCGCACGTGTGTGGATGGGGAGGAGTATGTGTGTTTACAAATTTATTTTTGTTGCAGTTTTCAGTGCTATGGTGTCAAATAAAAATGGGGCTCATATATGTTTATGTGCGCACATATTTATGCATTCATGCTTGTGAGATACACACACACACACACACACACACACACACACACACACATAATGCTGAACAATTAAGTAGTGGGGGAAAACAAGTGCAGGCTAACAATTCTTCAGTCATTATAGTAATGACTTTGCAAATATATATGTATGTGTGTGTGTCTTTGTGTGTGTGTGTGTATGTGTAACAGATATGGTTATTGTTGTTGTTGCAGTTGTCAGAGCTTCTGCAAGTGCTGAGAAGTCAGATGAATGTGCCCCTGAGTCTGACTGTGAGTCTGATACCTCTGACGACTACCCCTTTTTGACGGCACAGATCCAAGCTATTCGCCAGCAGAGGAAAAGAGTACCACCCAGGCAAGATGTCAACAGTTTGGAAGAAATTGGGCACCTGGCAGAATCGGTCATGAAAGGCAAGGACGGTACAGTATGGAGCTCAGTTCCCCTTCTGCATCTGTTGGGAGAGCTTCTGCTGAAAATGTATTCACGATTCCTGCAAACCAGCTAGCTGGTTGCGGTTCTGTACAGGAACCTGTAGATGCATTTCAGCTGTTCATGTCAGATAAGCTGATAAAGTCCATGGTGAAGTTCACCAATCTAGAAGGCAAGCGCCAGAAGTCAGACTTTGTGGAGACAGACGGCACTGAAATGAGGGCTTTTTTGGGCTGTATTCTGTTTTTGGGTGGCATGAAGCAAAGCATGTTGTCATCCGTTACTGTTTTTGATACTATGTATGGGCAGGGGTTTGTTCGGGCATCCTTCAGCTGAAACCGTTTTGTGCAGCTGTTGAACTTTTCGAGGTTTGATGACAAAGACACAAGGAGTGCCAGGAGGAGCCGAGATGTCGTTGCTCCTTTCAGAGATTTTGGGATGACTTCACCAAGAACCTGAGGGACCACTACACTCCTGGTCCTTTTATCACCATCGATGAACAGCTGGTTCCGTTCCGTGGGAGGTGTTCATTCATCCAGTATCTGCCTTCCAAGCCAGACAGGTATGGCATAAAAAATTTTGGGGCAGCAGATGCAGAAAATAATTTCCCCCTTGTGGCAGAGCCCTATCCGGGCCACCACTGGGTGCTGAAAGACAGGTCAATTTGGGGAGGAATGTTGCTCTTCGTCTGTCAGCTCCTTTCTACAGAACAGGCAGGAACAAGGAGTTGTCTGACGTTCGCCAGAGCAATGGCCTGACATTTGTTGGGACTGTTCGTGCCAACAAGCGATTTCTTCCCGAGCCCTTCAAAGAAAAAAAAGGATTGCACCTTCATGCGTCCTCATTTCTCTTCCAGGACAAAACTACCATCGTGAATTATCAGACAAAAGCCAACAAGAACGTTGTAGTCATGAGCACCATGCATCATGATAGAGCAGTAGCTCCTGATGCCCCAAAGAAGAAGCCAGACATTGTGCGCTTCTATAACGCCACAAAGGGTGCCGTGGATTCGCTTGATAGATGGCTCATGCATATTCCACCAAACGCATCACCAAACGATGGCTGATGTTTTACAACACTGTGGATCTCAGCACCATTGCTGCCCGTGTTGTCTGGAGCATCAAATTTCCGGACCATGTTCTCTCCAAAAGGATGCCAGGCCTCTGTTCATTCTCCAGGTCGCTGAGCAGCTGTCTTTAGAACATACGGAGAGGAGGCTGTGTGCAAAAAACCTGCCAAAGCCCCTGAGAAACACAGTGGAGCTTCATGTTCAACACCTTCAACAGAAGATGATAGCTTCACAGGATGGAGGACAAAGTGCTCGTGCAGGTGGCAAAAGAAAAAGACCAGCATCGACCCAGAGACCATCTGCCAGCAAACAGAGCAGCCACAAAGAGCCAAAGCAGAAACAAGGTCGCTGTGGATCATGCAGCTGGAAGCTTGATAGAAAAGCTCGGAAATCTTGCTTCTGCTGTTCCGCTTGGCTCTGCAAAGAGCACACCATGTTTGTCTGCAAACAGTCTGCCGATTCCATCACTGATGCACCCTAAGGAGATATCTGCAACTTGGTCACCTTCCACTTGTCTGGAAGAAGTTCTTCCTCCAAAGTTCAACAGCTGCAACAAATGGTTCTGTCATAAATCTAGTCATGCTTGTTATTTTACTTTGCTGAAACAAAGTTGATTTTCTATTTCAACAGAGAAATGAAAATTACATGGTTGTTTTATCAGCTTGCATTCTTTATCACCCTCTTGTTATGAAATGACAATGTTATTGCTGTTCTTGCTTTTGTCATGCGCTGATAGGTTATACATGAACTGCTATTAAGCTAGTTTAATAAACATTTTCATCTGCAGAACTTGTCGTCTTTTCTTTTATTCTTACGCACTCGCACTCGCATGTGTGTGTGTGTGTGTGTGTGTGTGTGTGTGTGTGTGTGTGTGTGAGAGAGAGAGAGAGACAGACAGACAGACAGACAGACAGACAGACAGACAGACAGACACACACACACACACACACACACACACACACACACACACACACACACTGGCACCATCACACACACACACACACACACACACACACACACACACACACACACACACACACAGCATAGAAAAACAATGCAAAAATACAAATGCCAATCTATGAAATAGTCATGGGTGTGTGTGCACCCACGACGTACGGCGAGGACAATTCACCGAATCGCCTATATAACGACCATGGGTGTGTGCACCCACGATGTACGGCGAGGACTATTCACCGAATCGCCTGTATAACGACCATGGGTGTGTGTGCACCCACGATGTACGGCGAGGACTATTCACCGAATCGCCTATATAAAGACCATGGGTGTGTGCGCACCCACGATGTACGGCGTGTGAGTTTTTTGGCGACGTACGGGAAGGGTTAAGGTTACAAGTGAGCTGTCTTGTATCTTATTAATCATCTTCCTCACTGTAAAGTCGCAGATGAGTTGTCCTGTGTATTACTACCCATATTCCCACTGACGAGTTGCATGTGAATTGCCCTGTGTATTGTAAGTGATGTCAAGCATTACACAATAACAAGTCAACTTGTTCTGTGTGTTGCCTTTCTTACCCATTTCTCACTGTAAATTCACAAGTGTGTTGTCTTGTGTTGTTATCCATGTTCTTCATTTTAAAATGGTTAGAGAGTTGTCTGCCTCAAAGTTGTGAACATTTCTCCATTTGCATTAGCAAGAGAAAAGGGCTGTATTTTAATTCGTTTTCCCTGTTGATACTGAATGTGATCTTTCTACATTATAAGTTTCTGTTGCTATCATTTCTGTTTAGGTTATGATCCAAGACCTTCAGTCATACTCAGCGTATGTTAAGGTCACTCAGGATGCATGATTTTGAAACTGTTGTCTTTATATTTCAAAGAAAAATAAAACTTTTTCTTGGCGAGAACAGTGGGTGAAGAAAATTAGCACAGTGAGTTGGCAGGAGTTAGCTGTGTCATTACATACATTGAAGAATCAGATGATATAGTATCTTTCTTTATTAAGTCAAGCCTTTCAAACAATCGACACAATTGATATATGAAGAAAACCCCGAGATACTGTGTGTGTTTGCATGCGCATATTTGTGTGTGCGTGCGCATGTGTGTGTGTGTGTGTGTGCGCGCATGTTTATGTGTGTGTGTGTGTGTGTGTGTGTGTGTGTGTTGTGTGTGTGTGCAGGTCGCTGGTGCAGACCAACGATCACTTGCTGAAGGAGATGGAGGAGGAGCGACGACGCCACCGCCACGAGGTGGAGCAAATGCACTGGAGTTATGACCAGCTGAAGAAAACCATTTCTTACCTCCCCTCCACCATCAAGGGGGACTCCACTCTCAATGCCAACAACAGCACTGCTGTGTCAGCCCCTCCCTACAGGGACACCACACGATGAGGGAAATGGGGAACCCTGGGGATTTGGGGAACGCGATTCGATACCGTCCATACTCACAGTGAAAAAGCACCACAAGACACCGACATGGAGAAGTCTACTAAAAAAAAAAAGAATTTTATATGTTGTGCAGTACTTTAGATTTATATCATACGATTTATTTATTAGAAATTGTAATCCACTTTATTAAAAGTCATTGAAGCTGCCAGGTTGGCGAGATGTGATACAAAGCAGTGGGAGAGTGTCAGTACGAGAACTGGTGGTGATGCATAACCATTGTTTTGAGAAGGACTCGAAGGAGAACTTGTGGTGATATGTTTTTAGAACATATAGTTCTGTTGACCTGCATCATTTCATGTTTTTACTGCATGGGTTGCTGCGGTCATTTGTGCCAGATAAATGCGCAGTGTCATCCCAATAATTTTTTTCTTCTTTGTTTTGATTTCCCCAGCATTGTTGTATAACCACATAACCAAAGCTACAGTTGTTCTGATGAATACTGCCAAATGAACTTTTCAAACCTTTTGGTTTTCAGAGAGAGAGATGATAACCAGCGACTGTTTAACCATGGACTCCTCTTTTGGGATGTAGCATGTCAGTCTATGACAAAGAGCTTAACTTTCAAGCAGTGATTTGAAAAGTTTGTACATTTGTCTGAATGTAGAAAGATGGTGGATGTGTCGGAGCCGTAGGCTTGTCAGAAAGAAAGCTGTATGAATGCTCTTCACGAGTGTAGATAGCAGATGGGTTACGCTGGTGTTGTTGGGAAAGTATAAGCTGTTTTGGTGGCGTTTCCAAGCTGAACAGTAGAGGAGTCTCCTCAGGATAAGAGAGACAAGTGTTAAAGCGTTTTTGTTTGATTGGCTTGGAGGATGGCTGGCAGTAACCTGTCCCCAATAATTGTCGAGATGTAGATGTAAGGTCTGCATTGGATGAGACTGCACAAGTGGAACATCACTTAACATCACAGGCTCACAGTCCGACTCTGAAAAATGGATGGAAGTTGGGTATTGGTGAGCGCAGCATAGATTGATTTGTATCTAAATGGTGAAATATGTATGGTGTTTTAATATTTGAAAGTATGCGCATATGCCTGTAAGCTGGTGTTTGGCCTTTAGGCAGTTTGTGTGTGTGTGCAAGTTAAGACTGTGACTCTTCCCACAGCAGTAAGATGAATGTGGAATGACAGTTAGTGGATGATCCGTATGTGTGCCAAACAGCAGGTCACACAGACCGTGTGTATCAGTAGCACCTTCATGACTGTGTAAGGGAGATAATGTTCCCCGTTGTGGACCATGAATGGGACAGTCTTCCATGAATCGAGATGGCATGTGTTCTAGTGTGTTGTTAGAAAAAAATAGTCTTTTAGTAAATGGTGTCTCGCATGTCTTATATTTCATAAAAGGCTCCACTCAACCTCACCAAGGTGATTCTTCTTCAGGGCAGTATGAGTGGGTTCATGATGACTTCATATAGTTTGTTTCATCAAAGAGGCTTCACTGCGTGCGCACTAGTCCATATAGGTTACACCTCAACCGCTAAGTTTTGAGACCACATTGTGCATGATTTATAGCTGATGAATGAATGAATTAATGGCTGAGATGAGAGACTTCAAGAAAGAGGATCTCGTGGCTACGACCTAGCAGATGTCTGATCTATGCATTAGCCCAACACGCTGGTCAGACCTGTCATAGACTGTTTTCTGTTCATGGTTAGATGTGGCTGTGCTTGTTTGGAATGAGGGGAGTGGAGGGCAAGTCTGAAATAGAGCAGAACAGATTGTAAGGAAAACAAGACCTTGAAAAAGAGGTAGCAGCTTTAACAGAGTGTTTAATCAATCATTGCAGTCACATACACCAACTTTCCTATCATATTTTAGTAACATATCTTCTTGTGTATCCAGTGCAATGCTCATGTAAGTGAGAGTCTTACATGAGGAAGATTGTAGTGATTTTTGTGTCTGTGATAACTGCTGAATCATTCAGTCTATAGTTACTGCAACCAAACCACAGAATGATTTGTGCATTTAAAAATGATACGTGTCATTGGTTGAAAGGAGCATCTTTTCTTTCATCACATTGTGTACTTACTTTGTTCTGGTTCTTTTGTTTTTTTCCATGAGAGGGATGTGCGTTAACTTACCTTTAAACCTACATCAGAGAGCTAATAACATGATGTATACTGTTTATTATAATCTTGTGTAATATTACTCAATTCATCACAAATCTGTGCATGGTATAGAAAATTCATGCCATCAGTACTGAACAATCATGAGTCATGTCATTGAAAAACTTGTAAAATGCCATTCTTAAAAGGTAGCCAACACCTGTTTTGTCTGTAGTCATTTACCAAATTCACAGAATGAATTTTGTACCTTTTGCTTTAAGTGCAGTCAGTAGAAACAACAGACATCTAATGTCATGTTAGTGCACACACACACACACACACGTGTGTACGCGCATACACACACACACACACACACACACACACACATACTAGTTCAAAAGGACATCAAGCAGTGTTTTGACTGAAATTTTATTTAGAATTCGACAAAAGAAATATTTTCAATAAACTGAGGTGAATATTTATGATTACAAATGAACAATTCATGAAAAAGGTCCAAACAATGCAATGAGACACTGCGTAGCATTATGAAAAAAACATTAATCATGAAATGTGGATTTTCTCTTGGCTAAAACGCAGCACTCAAAGCTCATCTTACAATGTCACCTTGTGACCCTGATTACACCATAAGCGTGGATTTCATGTTGAAAATATGCATCTCCTGAAAGAATATCTTAACAACGGTGGACCGCCAGATTACTGCTAAACCAGTCAGATGTGCTTCAGATTTGCGCTTCAAATTTAGGAAATTCTGAGCTTTGTGTTATTGAGCATTTCGATCAATGGATATGCTTTTATTTGTTAGGTTCCTATGCTGCTCCTCTTCTTTGGCTTAATTGTGGAGAGGCTTAAAGACGGAGACCATGAAAGAATTGAGGTTTTAGCCTCGAGCAACTCGGTGCCAGGGTATTTAGCAACTAGACGTCGCCTGCAACATGAACAGGACATTTGTGTCTAATCTAGAGATCTTGATTCGTTTAACTCATGGGAGATAACCCGTATTGTGCGTCTGATCTTGTGAAAGGTATTTGTGGCTATTTTAGAGTCTTTGTACTGTCCATCAGCAAATGTACTGGGAAGAATTAAACGATCTTTCCCATCAACGTAATGGTCCTCTACTCATGCAAACATGTTGAATGTTAAATCTTTAGCCCATAACAAGAAATCACCTGCCTCTGGCACCGAGCATAGACTTTGCTCCATCACATGCTGGATTGTCTCTAGCAATGGGTATTGCTTTCACTCCGTCATCTCGGGATGAAGTGCAACCTCTGACCTGTCTCCACATGACAGTATCAGAGAGGCATCTACCCTTTCAGTCTGTGAGAAAACAGCAAATATTTAAATGTTCAAGCAAAATAGACCGAGTAGTTTCTGAGAGGCATCTGCCCTTTCAGTCTGAGAAAACAGCAAATATTTAAATGTTCAAGCAAAATAGACCGAGTAGTTTCCCCTGCATTGAAGCTCTCAAGTGCAAGCAACATTCCACTGATGCTTCAGCTTTGGTACACTGCAGTGTGTGAGCAACACGTTGAAGCCTTAGCTTCAGTGCAATGCCGCTGAGTTGAAGTGACCAGTACATGTGCTTACATCAGTCCGTTACAGGACGTGACATCCTGGCCAGCAGACCCCAGTGGACTGCATCTCTGAACCCAAGTCCTGAGTACTGTGGGCCGTTGCAGAGCCAGCAGTGGCAACGACGCGCCGACTTCTTGCCAATCGCTCTGCTAACCTAGAACAGCCAGGTGTGGACGTAGAGGTCTAACAACTAAAGTCAGCTTTCCCCACAAAGTGCAAGGTATTAGCAAATGAAGAGATTTGGGAACCAGGGTTGTGCCTTCACTGAGAGTCACAGGTTCTGTCTGCGCTGGATTTACTAATTTTAATGATAATAACATGGCTTTTTAAAAGCACCTTGCCAAAAGTTCTTGGTGCTGACAATCCACACTCTTGTGTATGCAATGGGCTGCCTACCTGGGTAGCGCCGACTGAAGAGCTACCTGCTGGCGCTTCATGCAGTCAGTCTTTTCCTATGTTATCTGGTCATTATCGTTCACTCAATTTCATTACTTCCTTCAATTTCTCACGCAGAATGCATGCTATGTGTAACGTGTCATCCATACCAACGGTCAAACTGGCCTTCTCTTAGGAAAATTGGTGATGGGATTTTATGTGTGTGCAAGATGTTACGCGTGCGTTCACACACGGAACCTCATTTTATAGTTCATTCGAAGGACTGTTTGGGAAATGGAGTCGGAACCAATGTTAACTCCGAGGGGGAAAAATCCCCTGTACCAAAACAGCCCTGTGGAGATTCAAACCAGCAACCCCTGGATCACCAAGATAACGAATCCATCACTCTACTAACTGAGCTATTCTGGCCCCCAATTTCCAGTGACCACGTGGACAGAGGAGGCCAAAAAGAAAAGGTGTATCCAACAGCCAGTCTGTAGAACCTGAAAAACTGGGGAAGACGTCGGCATAAAGAGAAAACTGGGGAAGAAGTCAGCACAAAGAGACACAGAGTGCAATGAACAAAGTTGAGGGACAAATGAGCTGAATGTGCAACATGGTCAATGAATTCCAGACATGTGGGGAAAAAAAGGAGTAACCCTGTTAAAAAAAAACCATGGCAACATAAACTGTAAATATGCTATCTCTCTGATTTTCAGAAAATAGTGTTCTCAATACCATCCTTCTTTCCCAATGCTAATGACCACCCACCTTTCTAACCATTGAAAACAATTCTCTCTCCTTACACTAACCATATGTCATCACTCAGTACAGGAGCATGTGCAGAACTGCTTCCGGTCAAAAGCATAAACCTCCACTAAGACTGAGAGGATCCTGGATCTGCCCTCAGTCGCTTCTTGAGTGAAAGAGGAAAAAACATCCAACAGGAGAAGTAACTAATAACATGTTCTAAAGAAGTTACTTCCCATATTTTTTTTCCCCACAGGATATGGAAAATATGTTATTAATACCACAAGAAAGTTTTTAATATTCCATATAAACAGATTTGTCTGGCGCTACAATTCACCTGTAGTTCTATGTTTAAACCACCCAGACTATGGTACTAAAGGCAAGCCAAAAAAAAACTATGATCTTGGCGATCACAAAACCTGCGATTTCATTTCACGTTGTGTCAGTTTGCCTGAGGTGTTGTTGCCTTTTAGGGACGTGCAGGAACAGCAATCATACGAGGGCGGTGATGGAAGCGTCTTCTCTTGCAGTAAAATGACGTTGAAGAAGCTGAATCAGGAGTCGGTGACAAAAGAAAAAAGCAAAAGGGAAAGCTCAAAGGTACTGGCCCTAAAACCAATAAAACAAAGTCAGCAGATGCCAGTAAACAATAGCTGTTGAAGTACATGGAAAAAAACATCCAGTGTTGAAGGTGACTGATGAACTGTGTTTGACATGCATTTCATTCAGGGAAGGGATAGTGGTGGTGACAATTGCTGACAGAAACTAACACAACGAGGACAGATGCAAAATGTCTTTACCCCAGATAATGTGTACTGACTGCCACCCTACCAAAACCTTTGTGAGTTGATGTTTTTTTTTTTTTTTTCCTCCTATGCATCGCAGTTCTTCACTTTCTAATTACATATTTGATCTTTGCATTTTCTTTTTTTTTTTTTTTTTTTTTTTAGCTCGCATTGATTTTAACAGAATATAACAGACTGGATTACATCCACATAGTATCAGTCAAATCATGTGTGACTTGGCTTCATTGTCGTTAAGAAACAGGCATTTGTATACATTCAGGCAAAGAGTATGTCAGCCAACCATAAATCCTGCCTTGGCTTGTTCAAGGAGAAGGACGACTCGAGGAGTTCATGTTCATGCTGCTGAAAACGTCCATTACACTGCTGAAAGTTATGATTCTACAACTGACGGGTATTTTGACGCCAAGGCAGGTCAGATGAAAATATATTTATCGTTGCGGTTCATAAGAGTAACTTAACAATGCTCATGTTCAGTTATAATGTACCAATCCAGGATCCGCTTTTTGATCTGATCCGCACCAACATTTCATGGGTTCGTCCTTGGGCAACACTCCATCTTTCCACCAAGTTTTCTGACATTCAACAAGGCAGTTTTTGCATGACCCTGCTGACAAACCAACGCATAGACACTGGTGGAAACATGACCTCTTTGGCGAAGAGTAACACAGTGAGACAGGCTATGGCTAACGATGGAAGCTGGGTCACCCAGAACTTCTGGTCCATATACAAAGGAAAGTCATAATCAGCAAATCTGCAATTGTGGAACACTAAGCATGCATACCTTCTGACCCACCACATCCACGAACATTCCACCATTTTGACCTTTCAACTCTTGACCCTTGTTGACCCATTGTTCCAAGATCCATCAGCAGTAAGGAAGTCACCAAGAGACCCGGGACAAGACTCCAGATGGATGAATCCAAAACTGCATGCCCCGTTGGACATTCTTCACTCGGAGTAAAAGTCAAAAAGTTTGGCAGACCATTTCAAAAGATGCATCATCTCTGTCCCCACTAGCTGTTCCAACACACATCACTGTCACTGCCACTCGGATGACTGCCCACACCAGCAAATGCTCTAACAACCAGAATGAATTAACAAAAGAAAAAACCCATACACACTGGAAAAAGAAGAACAGAAACAAACAAAAAAATGATGAAAAACTCCAGTTCAGTTAGTTTACCAAGCTTGGTACTATCAAAACTTGAACGTGCATGAAGGAAGTGCCCAGCAAAGCAGATGGAGTCAAAAATAGGCATGCCTTACAACTGATTCTCCAGCCTTTGTGCACAGAATCAAGACGGGCAGTGTCAACATTACATGATTATGCAGCGTAAGTTACTCCAGTTCCTAGGCTTAAAAGAAAAAAAACCCATAAAAACTGAACAACTGAAAAGGAACTGGACACGAAAAATGAAAGAACAATCTACATTAAAACCACCCAGAAAATGTTTATGCACAGTCCTGTATGGCAACAGTGAATGAAAATGAACTGTTCAAACATAATATGAAACAATCATTACGGCAAGAAGCAGCCTCTCGAGAAAACATTCAAAACTTCCACTGCCTAACTGTCAACAACTTAAATACTCCAGTGAATTTTCTAGTCAGGAAACACTGACCATTCACAATATGAAATGATGTTTGGAACAATCCATCATTGTAGCAAGCATACAGCGCAGCACGAAGCAAGACGACCACAAAAGTACAAGAATCCTTGTGGGATACACAGACCCTCTTCAATGCAATGGATGCACAAAGGGAAAGTGCAGAGAGGAAGCAGGCCTGATAAAATGCATCCCCACTTTTAAACATATACCACTCAACACTTGCTAGGGATCAGCAATCAGTGTATGAAAAAAATCATTTTGAACCGACTTCAATAAACACGTGATCCAGCAACACAAAACAATGTGAAAGACAATCACACTGTTGCCTGCACCTTCACGCTGGAACATGCAGCATGGTGAGCACGTGAATTGCGTGACCCCTCATTCTGGGGGTAAACAGGGGGAGAGGTCAGCGTCACATATGCTGTTTTGGGACTGGCAAACTGGTTCAGTGTGATTCAGGCAGTGTTTATCGTACCACAATGGAACGGCAAGCACAAAGATGACGCCTTTCTGCAGAAGATATGGCGAGAGGAGTTCGGATGCTGCTAGGAGGGTCATCGCAACGAGAGGTTGCTGGAGCTTTGGGCATATCCCAGAGCGTTGTTTCCCGTATGTGGAATCTATATCAAACAATAGGGACAGTCACTCCACGACATTCCGGAGGTCACCCACGTGTCACAACCCAGCGAGAGGGCCAATATCTCCTTGTCCAGGCACGAAGAAATCCTTTCCACAATGCCACACAGCTGCAACATGACCTCCAGAACGCATCAGGGAACCGGGTGTCAACCCAGACAGTCAGGAGAAGGCTTCACGACGGTGGTTTTCATTCAAGGGCCCCAGTAATTCGGGTTCCATTGACCAGACAACATAAACAAGCAAGGTTGCTGTGGGCACTGGAGCACCAAGGCTGGACTGCTGCAAACTGGACTCCAGTTTTGTTCAGTGATGAGTCCAGGTTTTTTTGGACGTGACTGACCGGAGGAGGAGGGTGTGGCGAAGGCAGAATGACATGAATTTGGGGTAAACAGGTTTGCATCACTCACTGTTTACGTCATGAGTGCTGCTGATAAAGTTCTGAAAATTGTGTCATTAAATTCTTAACCGGTGAGGAGTACTTTGTCTTTTGGGCCTCGGCCATTTCTGTGCCAGTGTAAAGAACTACCAAGATATCATCCGTTCCATTCTGTGCCAGTGTAAAGAACTACCAAGATATCATCCGTTCCATTCTGTACCAGTGTAAAGAACTACCAAGATATCCTCCGTTCCATTCTGTGCCAGTGTAAAGAACTACCAAGATATCATCCGTTACATTCTGTACCAGTGTAAAGAACTACCAAGATATCACCCGTTCCACTCTGTGCCAGTGTAAAGAACTACCAAGATATCACCCGTTCCACTCTGTGCCAGTGTAGTGAACCACGTGGATATCATCCGTTCCACTCTGTGCCAGTGTAGTGAACCACGTGGATATCATCCGTTCCATGACTCACTCTTTCATGACATCTGCCTCCGCTGTACAGATCTCCTTCCTGTGATCCATGAGATATGTCATGTTTTTTTTCCAGAGGTGCCAACCGTTACGGTTTGGCCGTATTTAATTACGGTCACACCAAATATAATACTGAAATACGCTGAATGCAAAATAATACGGCGACGGCGATTTTGTCTAGCATGGGGTAGTTTTGACGATTTTGCGCCTGTGGTTTGCTGTCGAGCAGGTGAACCTGTGCAGTTTTTGAGTCGAGTCTCGTGATTGGCTGCTATCATGCTTCGCGGAATTTCGTAGCCAATCGGCTACATCGGCTTTGTTCAGTGGTTTTCTTCAACGAGAAAAAATGGTGGGTCGAGGTAGACCACGAGGATTAAAACGAAAAATACTTGAAGGGCAGCCAGAAAAATCAGCGAAAAAACCTGCAACTTGTGCAAAGAAAACTCCGAAGCGACGGGAGCAACAGTTTTTAGACTCTTATACGGAAGAGTATCCGTGCATCGTCCGCTCCAACATATCACCTGTGTATGCGAGGTGCAAGACTTGCTGCATCGATTTCAAAATCAGTCATGGAGGTTTTGATGATGTTTTTCGACACGTCGGCTCGGCAGCCCACATAGCAAAAAGTACAGCTGTGCATAAATCAAGCCACATTACGTCCGGCCTTTTTTACCAGTTCAAGATCAGGTGCTGAACCAACGTCACATCAGATGCAAGTGATTCGTGCTGAGACATTGTTTACTTGCTTTCTTGTCGAGCATAACTGCTCCATCAGTGCAGCTGACCACGCAAGGAAACTGTTCCAAGAAATGTTTCCAGGAAATGCGGTTGCCAAGGATTATAAGTGTGGTCGCACAAAAACTACGAAGATCATCCAAACTATCTCTGCCGAGAAGTCAAATGATTTAGCTGTTGACATGCAGAAAGGTCCCTTTGTGCTTGGGACTGATGGTTCTCAGGAGGGAGGTGAGAAATACTTTCCTATTGTTGTAAGTGTACTGCGTGGCAACAAGAAATTCACTGAACTTCTCAGTATCCCAACATGCACTGAAGCTGCCACTGGAGAAAACATCTACAAAGTGATTGACTCTGAATTGAAAGAAAAGAACTGACTAGAATGCACCAGATTGCACCATTTTGCTTCCTTTTTTGTAAAATTTTTCTGGGGGGGCATGCCCCCAGACCCCCCTAGCAGGCTAGGCGCTTCGCGCCGTCGATGGTCACGCATCAGATTATCTGACATAATACTGACAAAATTTGCTCTGGGTTGGCACCTCTGTTTTTCCTGTACAAATCTGTCAATCCTGAGAAGGCACTGAATTGTCAGCTGGGCTGTAATGATTAACACCTGAAACTTGACTCACGAGGTATTGGTCAAATACCCCTGATGTGAAAAGTATGGGTGCTGGGAATGTTTGTACTGTCGCCTGCAAACATACAGAGAAGAATAAGATGACTTTTCCATCATAGCAATCTCCCCTTGGCTATACACGTTGGATGTCCGCTCTGTCATCTATCACAAGTTAGAATGCCTCTCACTGTAAGTACTGCCTTTACTCTGCCAGTTTGTTCGAGGAAAATGTGACCTCTGACCTGTCTAAAAATAGAACAACTGGAAAGAAAACTGCATGGTTTGCAGTCAGCTGGAAAGAAATGCTTGTAGTTAAGTACTTTCCACTGGACTGAAGCTCATGTGCATTAAAACAAACAAATTCATGTTCTGTCAGTGCTTGAATTACAACACATATTTGTAAGAAACTAAGCTTTGGCACAGTCCTGCTGATAAAAGAAATTGGGTATCTGAACTATGGTGTCCTCTATGCCCCTACCTGGGAATCAGAATCCCACAATTAGGTCAGCAGATCTTCCGGAACTGGCAGGCAATTTGAACATTAAAAAAAACCCACTCAAAGTCTGTACATGTAAAGCGACCATGCTTATTCACACACACATAATACAATGAAAACTTGTACACATAAAATGCACCACACACCTGGCGACATATAAGCAAAGGTAACATGATCACAATCATTTTCCAGCTTGTGTGCACAACGCACACACACATTTGTTTAATAAACATTCATCCTGGCTGACGTAGTACACCTGGATGTAAATAACACAAACAATGCAAACATACACATGAAACACGCACGCTGTTCTCTCTCATTGGTCTTTCTTGCTGTCTCCCTTGGCAGTTGCTTTTCCTTGGGATTGTTCGTCCTCAAAGGACATGCCAAACTCATTGACTCGACTCTTGTCCACAGGATACAACCTGACAGGCATAAACAAAAAGATCAGAAATGACTCGCTGTCATGTCAACACAAACTCAAATTCAAAGAATATTTTCCAAAAATTTCTATTGCAGATATGAATAAATTAAGACGGGAAAAACTGCAGAATTGTACAAGTACTCAATCTGAAAGTTTGATACAATTTGAATATCAATAATCAAAAGAGTTCTGCACTATGCTGAATTGACATATCCAAGCCTTTTATCCCACAATACAAAATAATGAATAACGGGACATACACTAAAACATCTTGCTCGTTACTGCCACTTAAGCAAATCACACACCAGCAGCTGAGACACCATGGCTGGCATCATATACTGACCAACGAAGTCATGTGTTCAATTCCCATCCACAGTACGTCATGGTGAATTTTCCAGTCGGAGAGCTGAGCAAGCTATCGGGTCAAATGCGTGGAACTTAGACTAAAAAGTAACCACTAACATGTGCTGCTGTCCTCTACAGTTGCTAACATTTCCAGATCCCCCATACCCACGTGCCTTGCAGGTGTCTGTCCTCTACAGCTGCTAACATTTCCAGATCCCCCATACCCACGTGCCTTGCAGGTGTCTGTCTTCTAGAGACAGTGCTCAGGTTACACCACAGTATATCATGAAATGAAATGCAGTAAAATACAACCCTATCCAAGTATCCTTCAACCAAAATGGATCATCAAAATGCTGACCTAATCATCATTCACGAATTGCAAGATAAACCATCCAAACCCTGTCTCTGTTCCTGTAAGTGTTTGCACTCACTGAGACTTCAATCATAATTCCTCTCTCTGTGGTAGGACGGTGGTCTTCAGTGTTAGCCTTGTGATGGCTATTTCACACCATTGATAATGGTCTCATTGTGGATTCCACCCTCTTTGGACAGGCCATTGTAGTATGAAGTCTTTGACTATGGCAGATTGATGGTGATCCTACAGTTGAATTCTTCCCTCACTGCAGACCTGTTTACCCCCCTCGAAACCAATGTGTAGTCAGATGATCAAAATGTGTAGTCAGCCATGTCAAATGTGTAGTCTACTTTTTCGCACAAGATAATATTTAAAAAAACACTAACATGCACATTATTCTAAATAAAGTTGCTAATTAATGTGTGTGTGTGTGTGTGTGTGTGTGTGTGTGTGTGTGTGTGTGTGTGTTTGACATGGTTGGATCAAAAAGAAATAAAATAAGCTCACCTATTAGCTGTTAGATGTCCAAGCCTTGACTATCTTCTGATTAATGTAACATTACCAGTTCATGTCCTCTCTACACCTACTTTCACTTATTCCAGTTAGGATAAATTGTCAAGAACCACAATATATACACTATTAACACATGACATTTCACATGCTAGTTGAAAGTTACTGGCTGAGTTTTTTGCAGTAAGCACTCTTCAGTGCAGCAAGATCCTCTGGAGTCATGTTCTTCACAGCATCTTGAGGCTCATGGGGCACAGACTTGAGGACCAGCAGGCTCTCCATGGTGCTGTCTGCCAAGCTGGCTCTCTGGTCTGTGCGGTTCTTCCTCACGCAGGAGAAGATGCGCTCACAGTGGGCACTGCTGTGAGGGATGGTGACAATGCCCCTCATCGCCAGAGACAGCTCCTTGAACTGCCCATCTTCCAGCTCCCCAATGGCCTTCCAAGTTTCATCAATTCTGTCCTTGCGACAGCTGCTGACATCAGTGGCTTGGTAGAGGGAGAACTGTTCTGTGACAGTGTTTGAAGTGCAGGTGGGAGGGATCAAGCAGGGAAACCTTTCCAGGAAAAACCTGATGTCTGCCACAGAGGAAGAACACTGGTTTTCGATGTCCACTACTTCAGCATGCTGCAAAACTGGATCATCATCGAGAGACATCTGCTTTGCTGCTTTACTTTCAAAGTCCTTGTGAGTCTGGTTCTCGATATGCCGTTTGCAGTCAAACATGCCGGCATGTTTGATAGAGAAATCATTCTTGCACAAAGTGCAATGAGCGTAATGGTCCCCTCTCCTGGATGACACAAGGCACGGGTAGCGTTGATGGTACAATGACAGAAAGGTTTGATCAGCAACTTTTTTCTTCTTTTTGCTGGGAGCAAAGTCGGAAGAATCAACTTGGCGCTTTCACGAGTCAGCCATTTTGATGGATACAGTATACTGAAAAACGCGCGAAACGCGTTCAGCGAGCTCTTCGGATATGCAACCTTAGCGGGCAGTAAAGGGAAATAAGTCACTAACAGTAGCGGGCGGGCAGCCCTGCTGAACGCAGCAGCATGTCAGGCTGTTTGTATGGCCCATCAAGTTTGTCAAAAGACGGCAACACGCAAAATAGCTTGTGTTTTGAAATCGCGTACCGGCGAAATGCTGAAATGCGTACCGAGGTTCCAAAATGCGTATTTGCGTATTTGGGGTCAAAATGCGTAGAATTCTACGCCAAATGCGTAGACTAAACAGGTCTGTCACTGGAATGGCCATAGTACGCTGAAACCTCTGCTGTTAGCAGACTGATGGTGGCCTCAGTGTTGATTCCTCTCTCTGTGGTATGATGAAATCTTTGATGTTGGCAGACTGACTGTGGTATGATGAAATCTTTGATGATGGCAGACTGACTGTGGTATGATGAAATCTTTGATGATGGCAGACTGACTGTGGTATGATGAAATCTTTGATGATGGCAGACTGACTGTGGTATGATGAAATCTTTGATGTTGGCAGACTGACTGTGGTATGATGAAATCTTTGATGATGGCAGACTGACTGTGGTATGATGAAATCTTTGATGTTGGCAGACTGACTGTGGTGTGATGAAATCTTTGATGTTGGCAGACTGACTGTGGTATGATGAAATCTTTGATGTTGGCAGACTGACTGTGGTGTGATGAAATCTTTGATGTTGGCAGACTGACTGTGGTATGATGAAATCTTTGATGTTGGCAGACTGACTGTGGTATGATGAAATCTTTGATGTTGGCAGACTGACTGTGGTGTGATGAAATCTTTGATGTTGGCAGACTGATGGTGGCCTCAGTGATTCCTCTCTCTGTGGTATGATGAAATCTTTCATGATGGCAGACTGACTGTGGTATGATGAAATCTTTCATGATGGCAGACTAACAGTGACCTCAGTGTTGTTACCTCTCTCTGTGGTATGATGAAATCTTTCATGATGGCAGACTGACGGTGACCTCAGTGTTGTTACCTCTCTCTGTGGTATGATGAAATCTTTCATGATGGCAGACTAACAGTGACCTGGACATGGCTGCGGTGTTAAGAAGACTTTGGTGTTGGCAGGTTTATAAGGAATCTCGGTGAAGAAAAGCAGCTGTATCTCCACTCGACAGACAATGGTCACATCCTGTTAGCATGACTACAACACGTATGGCTGTCAAACTGGGGGCTTACCTAGGTACTGTCCAGCATGTCTACAGCATGTGGCAGTGACTCCATTGCAACACAGCCTCCTCTGGAGGGTGGCATTATGGATCCTGACACTGACAGCTTCCTGTGAAGTGCTGAAGGGAATGGCAGTGAATGCAATAAAGGACTGACACTGACAGCTTCCTGTGAAGTGCTGAAGGGAATGACGGTGAATGCAATAAAGGACTGACACTGACAGCTTCCTGTGAAGTGCTGAAGGGAATGACGGTGAATGCAATAAAGGACTGACACTGACAGCTTCCTGTGAAGTGCTGAAGGGAATGGCGGTGAATGCAATAAAGGACTGACACTGACATTTTCCTGTGAAGTGCAGAAGGGAATGGCAGTGAATGCAATAAAGGACTGACACTGACAGCTTCCTGTGAAGTGCTGAAGGGAATGGCAGTGAATGCAATAAAGGACTGACACTGACTGACAGCTTCCTGTGAAGTGCTGAAGGGAATGGCAGTGAATGCAATAAAGGACTGACACTGACTGACAGCTTCCTGTGAAGTGCTGAAGGGAATGACGGTGAATGCAATAAAGGACTGACACTGACAGCTTCCTGTGAAGTGCTGAAGGGAATGGCGGTGAATGCAATAAAGGACTGACACTGACTGACAGCTTCCTGTGAAGTGCTGAAGGGAATGGCAGTGAATGCAATAAAGGACTGACACTGACTGACAGCTTCCTGTGAAGTGCTGAAGGGAATGACGGTGAATGCAATAAAGGACTGACACTGACTGACAGCTTCCTGTGAAGTGCTGAAGGGAATGACGGTGAATGCAATACAGGACTGACACTGAGAGCTTCCTGTGAAGTGCTGAAGGGAATGGCAGTGAATGCAATAAAGGACTGACACTGACTGACAGCTTCCTGTGAAGTGCTGAAGGGAATGGCAGTGAATGCAATAAAGGACTGACACTGACAGCTTGCTGTGAAGTGCTGAAGGGAATGGCAGTGAATGCAATAAAGGACTGACACTGACTGACAGCTTCCTGTGAAGTGCTGAAGGGAATGACAGTGAATGCAATAAAGGACTGACACTGACAGCTTCCTGTGAAGTGCTGAAGGGAATGGCGGTGAATGCAATAAAGGACTGACACTGACAGCTTCCTGTGAAGTGCTGAAGGGAATGCGGTGAATGCAATAAAGGACTGACACTGACAGCTTGCTGTGAAGTGCTGAAGGGAATGGCAGTGAATGCAATACAGGACTGACACTGACTGACAGCTTCCTGTGAAGTGCTGAAGGGAATGGCAGTGAATGCAATAAAGGACTGACACCGACAGCTTCCTGTGAAGTGCTGAAGGGAATGGCAGTGAATGCAATAAAGGACTGACACTGACAGCTTCCTGTGAAGTGCTGAAGGGAATGGCAGTGAATGCAATAAAGGACTGACACTGACAGCTTGCTGTGAAGTGCTGAAGGGAATGGCAGTGAATGCAATAAAGGACTGACACTGACAGCTTGCTGTGAAGTGCTGAAGGGAATGGCAGTGAATGCAATAAAGGACTGACACTGACAGCTTCCTGTGAAGTGCTGAAGGGAATGGCAGTGAATGCAATAAAGGACTGACACTGACAGCTTGCTGTGAAGTGCTGAAGGGAATGGCGGTGAATGCAATAAAGGACTGACACTGACAGCTTGCTGTGAAGTGCTGAAGGGAATGGCAGTGAATGCAATAAAGGACTGACACTGACAGCTTCCTGTGAAGTGCTGAAGGGAATGGCGGTGAATGCAATAAAGGACTGACACTGACAGCTTCCTGTGAAGTGCTGAAGGGAATGGTGGTAAACACATTAAAGGACAGTGCCAGTGAGGGACACGGAACATGGGAAAGGATATACACACAAACACCTACATGTACATATATACACCAACACCTACATGTACATATATACACCAACACCTACATGTACATATATACACCAACACCTACATGTACATATATACACAAACACCTACATGTACATATATACTCACATGTATACACACCCATCAAATTCACAAATCGTAAATGCTCGAAAAGGAATTCCCAAAGCACTTACCATCTCTGGTACAGATAGACAAGAAAGACAAGATCGTCTCGGAAGCACGCCAGACGATGGGCAGTGGGCATGGTGATGATGAAGGCAAAGACGTCGTCGATGAACGTGTTGAAGGCCTGAAAAGAATCGCAACAATTCATCAGCAAAAGATCCCAAGTTCTCCACAGATGAACAGTGAATTCACCAATACCATTCACCAACCATGTGACATGAAAAGAATGGCAACAATTCACCAATACCATTCACCAACCATGTGACACGGTGAATTCACCAATACCATTCACCAACCATGTGACACGGTGAATTCACCAATACCATTCACCAACCATGTGACACGGTGAATTCACCAATACCATTCACCAACCATGTGACACGGTGAATTCACCAATACCATTCACCAACCATGTGACACGGTGAATTCACCAATACCATTCACCAACCATGTGACACGGTGAATTCACCAATACCATTCACCAACCATGTGACACGGTGAATTCACCAACCATGAGACACGGTGAATTCACCAATACCATTCACCAACCATGTGACACGGTGAATTCACCAATACCATTCACCAACCATGTGACACGGTGAATTCACCAATACCATTCA
>CM031609.1:91549167-91556589 GCA_018398815.1 Conus ventricosus
TTTTGTTTACATCACTATGGACAGGTACCTCATATCCTGTAAACAGACACTTTATTTTTGTTTATACTATGGACAGGTACCTCATAGCCTGTTAACAGACACCTCTGTACACAGACGCTTTACCTTTGTTTACATCATTATGGACAGGTACCTCACAGCCTGCAAACAGACACCTGTACACAGACACTTTATTTTTGTTTACATCATTATGGACAGGTACCTCATGGCCTGTAAACAGACACCTCTGTACACAGACACTTGCTGTACACAGACACTTTATTTTTGTTTACATCACTATGGACAGGTACCTCGTAGGTTGTAAAACAGTAAATTTCTATTTGCAGCAAGGGCAGGTACATCATTACCTATAAACAGACACTTTTTGCATACAGATACTATCTTTTTGTTTTGTTTATTTCTTCATCAGGTTACTATGTAAAACTGTAGCTATTCTCGATTTGATTTTTTCAAGTCATCAATCGATATTCTGTATCCTGGGCATTTGTTCTGCTGTCAGTAAACTGCTAACAAAGGCAGTTTTATGTGTGTGGATTTTGTTTGCTTGTTTGTAGTCAACACCAAGCTTTCAAATTGTGTGTGTGTGTGTATGTGTGTGTGTGTGTGTGTGTGTGTGTGTGTGTGTGTGTGTGTGTGTGTGTGTGTGTGTGTGTGCGTCCATTTCCACATGGATGGACATATCCAGAACAAGAGAAGTAGTATTCCCACGAAGAGATGACAGGTTTGTATTGATATGTAATCATGCTACATCACTACTCCTCCTTACTGGCACCTCTTCTCCAGATTACAGGCGTGTGTTGATATGTAACTGGCGCCTCTTCTCCAGATTACAGGTTTGTATTGATATGTAATCATGCTACATCACTACTCCTTACTGGCGCCTCTTCTCCAGATTACAGGTGTGTATTGATATGTAATCATGCTACATCACTACTCCTTACTGGCACCTCTTCTCCAGATTACAGGCGTGTGTTGATATGTAATCATGCTACATCACTACTCCTTACTGGCGCCTCTTCTCCAGATTACAGGTGTGTGTTGATATGTAACTGGCGCCTCTTCTCCAGATTACAGGCGCGTGTTAATGTAATCATGCTACATCACTACTCCTTACTGGCGCCTCTTCTCCAGATTACAGGCGTGTGTTGATATGTAATCATGCTACATCACTACTCCTTACTGGCACCTCTTCTCCAGATTACAGGCGTGTATTCATATGTAATCATGCTACATCACTACTCCTTACTGGCGTGTGTTGATATGTAATCATGCTACATCACTACTCCTTACTGGCGCCTCTTCTCCCGATTACAGGCGTGTATTGATATGTAATCATGTCTACATCAATACTCCTCCTTACTGGCGCCTCTTCTCCAGATTACAGGCGTGTGTTAATATGTAATAATGCTACATCACTACTACTCCTTACTGGCGCCTCTTCTCCAGATTACAGGCGTGTGTTGATATGTAATCATGCTACATCACTACTCCTTACTGGCGCCTCTTCTCCAGATTACAGGGTGTGTTGATATGTAATCATGCTACATCACTACTCCTTACTGGCGCCTCTTCTCCAGATTACAGGTGTGTGTTGATATGTAATCATGCTACATCACTCCTACTCCTTACTGGCACCTCTTCTCCAGATTACAGGCGTGTGTTGATATGTAATAATGCTACATCACTACTCCTTACTGGCACCTCTTCTCCAGATTACAGGCGTGTGTTGATATGTAATCATGCTACATCACTACTCCTTACTGGCGCCTCTTCTCCAGATTACAGGCGTGTATTGATATGTAATCATGCTACATCACTACTCCTTACTGGCGCCTCTTCTCCAGATTACAGGCGTGTGTTGATATGTAATCATGCTACATCACTACTCCTCCTTACTGGTGCCTCTTCTCCAGATTACAGGCGTGTTAATATGTAATCATGCTACATCACTCCTACTCCTTACTGGCGCCTCTTCTCCAGATTACAGGCGTGTATTAATATGTAATAATGCTACATCACTCCTACTCCTTACTGGCGCCTCTTCTCCAGATTTCAGGCGTGTGTTGAGGAATAATGCAGTGACCTCACTGCTCACTGCATGCACACATTGTACAGTTTTCAGGTTTGTGTTGAGTGGTAACACTAAGATGTCACTACTCCTTCCTTGCTAGGACACCTACAGAGGACAAGTTTGTGTCGACAAGTGACGCTTCCATGTCATTACACACTTGTGTGCACACCTTCTACACATCACAGATGTGCCTTGCCGTTACACTACGATGTCACTTTTCCCTGCTGTCACAATTCCACGGATCGCATGTTTTAGCTGAGGGATAACAAAGTGATCTTACAACCTGACACACGCACACCTTCTACACATCACAGGTTTGTGTTCTGGGAGTAACGACATACCACAGCTCCATGCCTGAACACCTACTTACCTGACTGTCAAACTCTTCCGTTTCCTTCTCTTTGGAGGTCGCTTCTCCAAACTGCAGGAAAAAAACAAACAGATGCCAGAGAAGGACAGACACCAACATGGAGACAGACCAAGAGGCCGAGAGAGAGACAGACAGACAGACGTAAGGACCAATCACAATAATCACACTGACTGCAATTTTAATTGTTTTTTTTAGGGGGAGGGGGAGGTGGGGGAGACAAACTCAACAGAGTTATTCTACGATAACGACCAGCGATCATGTCTGAGATTCTGCAAGCTGGATCTTGCCACAAGCGTCAGTGAATGTTGTAAAAACGACTGGTACCAGCTACATTTCTATGGTAGCCCGAACATGTTGAATATGGGGCAATTAAAGCGCTGAACCTACAAACTTCAGACCTGAAGACAGTAACAGCGGCAAGACCTGATGAAGAAAGTTGCAGCACTCTAATGTGCTGAGAAAAACATTGTGCTATAGGCCTTGTCACGGACAAAAATAGAAAACCGAATTCGTGGTCAGTCGCCAGCCAGCTCAACTGGACATAAGTCCAAAGTCAAACATTCTGGTCGCCAGGCAGACGGCTCCATGCGTCATCTCAGCCAATTAGGTACGGCAAGAGGCTAATTTTAGTCCTACATGGAGACAGCATCATTCCCAGACAGACTAAGCCGCTTGACCGACGCCTCGATAGGTCTGGCCAGACGGGTCTCGGCGCCTGGGTCAGACTCATCCAGCCAATTTGTAGGACCAGTGTCCACAATTAAGTCGGACGTCGCCGTTTGAAGTAGGAAGGTATTGTGTGGTGGGGGTAAAGTCAAGCTAATTAATTAAATGACCCATTGACCACCACAGAGAGCGAGGCCAGTAGATGTGACTTTGCGGATTTGAACATCCAATGGAATTAGAGGGAGGCAACCTGAGTACGAGGCGGTAAAAATACTGACCAATGGTACTCACCCTTGGACACATGGGATGATAATAAGAAAGCGATGCGTGAGAAGGAGAGGAGAACGAACAGAGAGAGAGAGAGGAAGAGGTTCTGGGAGTAGGCTCTGACGAGAGAGCAGAGAGATGAGAGGGGGAGTGAAGAGATCCGAGCTGTAGCATTAGCACCATAGAGAGTCTGCAGAGGAAGGACTAAGGAGAGATGTGGAGAGAGAGAGTTGCTAACTGATGAAGAGAAAAAAAAAGAAAAAGAAAAAGAAAAGAAAAGCAACCATGTCCATTTGATAGAGCAGACTAGAAGAGAGAGAGAGAGAGAGTGCAATGCGTTAATGCAGGAAGAAAGAAAGGAGAACAGATCGATGTCTGGTAGTCACTGTTTAATCTGAACCGGGGTTCGACCTCATACCTGGCCGCGCCACTTTCATCAAGCAGTAACCTGACCAGCGCCAGTGGTCTAACCTGACCAGTGCCAGCGGTCTAACCTGACCAGTGCCAGCAGTCCAACCTGACCAGTGCCAGCAGTTGTGTTGTGCTTGTGAAAGTGACAGTGAAAAGAAACAAAGAAAAAAAAGGGAAAAGAAAAGACAGTGATTCGTGAATAGTTTAAGATCACCTGGCCAGGTAAAGTAGAAATCTATTTATACCCGGGTTAGTTAATGATGATTTAGATAAATGGTTTTGTGAAGTTCAAGGAAAGAGAGAATGTTTTATTTTGTTTGACTCCATATGCATTGATGTTTGGTTCTATGATCATGTGTAGTAAAGTTATAGACTTTACTAGTGGTTTGATGTGACGAATGCATGATATATGAATGAGATTGTAAGCAAGCTGTGAGTGTGTTTGGGCTGTGCGCTAGTCCTTCCTCCACTGACATACCCCGAGGTTGACAATTTATTGGCAAGCCTGCCAGGTACACCCATGGGGATGCTACTTTAAGGCTGTTATGAGCTGCATCCTGTAGTCTAATTTACCTCTGTTCAGGAGCAGTTATGTCCCTTGATATCTTAATGGAGTGTCCTGCGCGTGCCTGTACCCTTCGTCAACACAGCGCAGGCCTCCAAGGGTGGTACAGGACTGCTATAAAGGCAGGTGAAGACAGTGCTTCTCTGGGTCCTCCCCAGCACCTTCGGGTGTTTCTTTTTCTTCTTTGCCTTAACTAGGCTGACCCTGGAGAAAGGTCCAGTGACGGTGAGGAAAGACCCACTGACCACAGGGAAAGTCCTGTTGACAGTGGGAAAGACTACAACTTTGGATTCTCTCTTGAGGGCACATAAGACCGTATGGCGAAAGCTTGGCTGTGTCTGGAGTGGCACTGTCTTCATCTGTCCGTGGGTAGGGGTGGTTGGGTCTGTGGGTGTGCTCGGCAGCTGGAGGGTGGTGTTTTTCGCCGGTGGGCTCTGCAGTCATGAAATACGGGCTGGTACACCCATGGGGATGCTACTTTAAGGCTGTTATGAGCTGCATCCTGTAGTCTAATTTACCTCTGTTCAGCAGCAGTTATGTCCCTTGATATCTTAATGGAGTGTCCTGCACGTGCCTGTACCCTTCGTCAACACAGCGCAGGCCTCCAAGGGTGGTACAGGACTGCTCTAAAGGCAGGTGAAGACAGTGCTTCTCTGGGTCCTCCCCAGCACCTTCGGGTGTTTCTTTTTCTTCTTTTCTTCTTTTTTCTTCTGAATGAGATTGTAAGCAAGCTGTGAGTGTGTTTGGGCTGTGCGCTAGTCCTTCCTCCACTGACATACCCCGAGGTTGACAATTTATTGGCGAGCCTGCCAGGATATTCTGGCCCATTTATTATAATTGTTCAACTTCTCAGAGAGGAAGCTGGGTGGGATTCAAGTATTGTAATCCTAAGACAAGGTAGTGTCTTACTGTATGTTCCCAAGATAGTTAAATACTAGGCTTGGCATTGCTTCCAAGATAGTTAACACTAGGCTTGGCATTTCAGCCCCAGAGTACTTATTTCGCACAGACTGCCTATAATTCGCTCTCATAGTTGGGTCAGGCGCTAGGCGTCTTATAAAAACTAATTACGTTGTCCCAAGCTAATATTATCATTCATAGGATTGTGCTATTACGTCACTCGTGTCGGTAACCACCAGTTTGGCTGTCGTAGTAGTAAATCTTGTTCAAAAAAAAAAAGAAAAAAAAAAGAGATATAATGGCGGACGAAAAGAACACCCCTATTGAACAACTTGTGAGCGTCGCTCGTGATTTAGGCTACTCGGGAGAAGTGTTGCGAGCATTCGTTGAAACCCAACAAAAGATGGAAAGGGATGAACGAGCGGAAAGACGCCGTGTCGCATTGGAAATAGCAGAGCAGGAAAAGGCTAAAGAAGCGCAGGAAACGGAAAGAATAAGGAATTCAGCTAACGTAACGCAGGAAACAGAAAGATTAAGGATTCAGCTAACAATAATCAGGAAACGCAGGAAACAGAAAGACTAAGGGAAGCGCAGGAAACAGAAAGATTAAGGATTCAATTAGAGTTAGATATGCCCCCCCGACCAAAGTTGCCAAAATTCTCTGAAGGAACAGATTCGACTGATGCGTACATCAGTCGTTTTGAAACGTTTGCTACGAGTCAGGGTTGGCCTTCAGAAGAGTGGGCAGTCATTTTGTCAGCGCTATTGACGGGTAAGGCATTACAGATTTTCACTGCGTTACCAGCAGACCAACAATCTGATTTTGGTGCTGTGAAGGAGTCTTTAATGAAAGGATTTGACCTCACAGAGAGGGGTTTCAGAAAGAAATTTCGATCAGCTAGATTACAAGCAGTGTAAACGTACACTCATGTTTGGTGAACGTTTGGATCACTATTTTGAGAAGTGGTTAGAGTTGAGTGGTACAAGAAAGGAGTTCGCTGAATTGAAAGAGATGGTTATGAAAGAACAATTTTGTCAGGTTGCAGTCCAGAGTTAACTATACATTTGAAAGAGAGACAGCCAGAGACACAGGGGAGTTGCTGAAGTTAGCAGAGGTGTAAAGAGGGGCACGTTTGGGCACTAAGGGCGGGAGAAACAGGCGCCAGCACAGGCGAGAAGAGTGCAAGGAGACTAGGGATTTTTCTGCAAAGTCTGCAAACCCCAGGGGTGGGGCAGAAAGGAGGAACAAAGGGACAATAGGTTTTTTCATTTGTCACAAGAAGGGACATGTGGAAAGGGATTGTCGCATGAGGTTCCAGAAGGCAGCAGCCTTGCAAAAAGGTTGATAAGGTCGCCAGGGGAAACGACCTGCAGTGGAACCAAAAGGGGTCCAATTCGAAGAGGGTAGAGTGCGGCCTATGGCTACACTGGACAGCAGTCAGTGTCAGGATGGAGGGAACTAGGCTAGTGGTTCGTTACCAGGAAAAGGGTGGATTGGCCAGCAGAGGGTGAAAGTGTTACGAACACTGGTTTTTCATGTGGTGTAGTAAGAACAACGCTTGGGGCGAGGAAGGGGATTTGAAAAGGGCAAATCCAGACCTGTACTCTTTAATCGATGGGACTGTGAGGAGTTCCCCGTTGCTAAGATAGAAGTACGTACCCTTACTTCTCCCGGCGAGTTGTCTGCGCTGGTGATGGAGAAACCCCTTTATGATTTGATCATTGGAAATATTCCAGGTGCAAGGATCCAGGGATCCTGGTTTGACTGCTACAGGGCAGCAGCTCAAACACGGAGCAAGAAGGAGGAAAAGTTGATAAACCTTAGTCGTTCCAGCAAGGAAGTCAGGCATAGATGTGTCGCCTGATGATTTTGGGCAGCGCAGGAACAAGACCCTTCGCTCGTGAAGTCTTGGGAGTCGGCAAGAGGTGGAGAGAAACAGTGGTTAGAGGAGGTGAGACAGAATTTCTGGTGAAAGCGGGTTGTTGTACCGAGTGTTCACCAAGGGGAAGACAGGTAAGGTGACAACTCAGTTAGAGGTACCAGCATGTTATCGTGACACTGTCATGTCAGTGGGTCACGAGTCGCTCATGGCGGGTCATCTCGGCACCGGCAAAACAGCTGACCGAATCTTTGATGATTTTCATTGGCCAGGT
>CM031609.1:91556689-91561689 GCA_018398815.1 Conus ventricosus
TGGACTGTCTTTTGATAGTCATGTCTAACCATCAACTCCTTAGCTACTTCTGTTTTAAGTCTTATAAGTCTTCTGTGGGGACGTCTAGAATAAAAGAGTCGTGTCTGTGTAAAGGACTCTTGCTTCTGGGTACAGTGGTTTAAAGTAGTCGTAGAGAAATTCTAACATCAATAACTTTGACAACTCTAATACGGTAAAGCCGATAAACACCGGCTTGTCCAACTTAACATACTTTTTCTTCATCATAATGCCAACCAGGCTGTCGTTAAATCTTCTAAAGTCTTGATAGTTGGGTTTAGAGGCCAACTTAATTGCTTGGTTTTCTTTTGTAACTAATTTCACATCCTTGCGGTTGTGTGGATTCTCCATGGTTTTGCCAAAACAGCTGTTGTTCATCAGTTTAAAGAAGTCTTTTTCTGAAGCATCAGTGGCTTTGGGTTCTAAGATCAGTATTCTTCTTGATGTATGGCCTCATAAAGGACTCTTGATCACAGATAATTATTCTGTGAACAGCTGTCAGCTTTAGTCCGTGTTTTAAGTAAAACTGTAGGTGTCTGTAAATGGCATACATATTTAGTTTTATGTCTAAGATTAGGCACAAGTTTAGGCGGTTCGATGGGACTCATCTTTAATCTTTCTGCGGCTAGGGGGCAATCGTTATGGAGATCGTGTAGTTCATAAGGATACTCTAAGTCTACTTCCAAGATTAGTCCTGCTGGATTATCAGGCGGAAGCTGTGACAGAATACCTAAACACAGTATTAACTTCATGAGGCCCTTTATTCATTTAAAGTTTCTCAGTGGAAGTGGTTTGACTCATAGCCCATCCATACAGATTGTTGGCGTCTAAGTACATTAGATAGTTGGACGGTTTAGTAGGATCATAATCGTCTAAATACTTGTTGTTGGCTTTGCAGTAAGGATGTGAGGCCATGCTAATACCGCCCCTTAGACCGTCTCAATCATCTGAAGTGTGGGTAGATCAGATATTAATCAATCTGAATGTTTGTTGACTTTAAAAATGCATCCCAAGAAAGGCCTGGGGCAGAGATGTAATGTGATGAGTCTAAGCTGTAATGTTTCATGCATGTAGATCTGTAATTCTGAAAGACGTCTGCCAATAAATACACGTCAGCCAATAAATATTGATCGTGATAATCGCCCATTGTTTGGCAGTGTAATTCTGCCCAGGCTTTCTGAGCGTATTCATATTCAGAGTCAGTTATGTCTTTGCCTCTAAGACTAGAAAAGAAAGCGCCTTTAGGAGGAAGCGAGTCTTCATCAAACCTATCCCCGAGTTCATGTATTCATAGGGGTAAACACCTTTACGCACTAAAGATGGGTCAAAGTATTGTTTAGTGATTGGAAAGTCTTGTAGAGATCCCGCTAATTTATCCAAACTTGCCATCAGATGTTGGGCTGAGTCATAAAAGGATAAACAGTCTAGAGTAAAAGTCATGTACTTTTCTGAAGACTGTGCAATGCAGGTAACCCTCTTATATTCAGAAGTCACTGCTTGCATGATAAAATGAGAATCGTAGCCTCGTAAGTTATGAAAGAAGATAGGCAGTTTCCATTTTGGGGGTCAACCTTAAGCTGAAGATTACAGTAATGTGATCGTGGTCTCTCACTGTCGCGTGTTTACTGTTAGGTGTTAGTCTAAGCCGCAAATCCAGCAGTGTGTAGATGAGTCATAGCGTTCTTGGTCTTCAGGAGTCATAACAATGTCTGAAAGATTTATTTTGTTGGAGTAGTAATTACAAATTGTTTCATCTGCTCTAAAAATCTACTAGCTGCATTGGGCCCTCTGTAAATTTCTGGGGGTGTGTGTGCCCCATCTGACTAACAACAATAAACGCATAAGAACAGATCTGATGGTGGATTAATAAGGTTGTTTTTTGTTCTTGGTGTGGGCCATAGTACTGCGGTAAGAGCGATTCAAAGTCAGCATAAACCACGTACGGGCTCATCTGCATTTTGTGTAAATTTTTAAAACTGACCTAGACCCTGGTTTAGGTGTGAGGAGTTCGGTTTCACAGTCTACAAAACTTTTACAATGTTTCTTATGACTGGCATCTGCTTCTATAGTAGGGATTCTGACCAGACACCTTCTACAAGCCCTTGTTTAAAATTGTCTTTTGTATATAAGCCATAAGTCTGCTTATTGATCTAATTAATACATAATGACTCTTTGTCCTATCTGCAAACAGTATCAAGTCTACATGTTTGTTAAGTGGTTCGCCAAAAGTAGGAGCGTGGAGAAATCCTTAGAGGCACTAGATTGTCTACAACAGACCATGTGTATACGTTTACGGTGATTGGTTTGTTTTGCTCTTCAAACTGAGATATGCTGTTCAGGCCAACTGGGAAGGAGATGTCTTCAAAGTTCAGCTCTTGTTTGTATGCTTCATAATTAAGACTCTTTCTGCGTTCTTTATAACAGGATGTAAATGCGCTAAAACGCACCACATAAAACACATGCTGTCAGGATTTTTTTATGTTTAAGACTGCTCGTTTTAAAACTAACTCTCTTGGAAGAGGAAGGTAAGAATTGCCAACTATAGGATAGAACTTTGTTTGTCTCAATCTAATTTCAAGGACCCCTTAACTTTGCCTCCTCACTTGCATGGTTAAACTGTGTAAGCATGTAATCAGCCCATTCAAAATTAAAGTCGCGATAGCTAATAATTCTTTCTGTTTAGTTGAAACCCAAACTTGCATGTTATCGCCGTCAGGCGTTATATAATCAATCAGAACGGCCAACAACACTTTTACTGGCGGTTCACGTTGAAGAGACTCTGGGATTTTAGAGATAGCGTGTGTCACGCTTTCATGAATGTTCGAGGGGTTAATGATGTCCATGTCACTTCACTAAACATATTGCTTAATTGTTTGTCACTACCTTCACCAGTGCGCTGGCTGGCAGTTTTTCAAATTCAGACACGCTTGTGAGGCTCATCTTTTTACCTCAAATATTTACGTAAATTAAAATAAATAAATGTAAATAAAAGTAAGTAAAATGGGCTTTTATTCTTCACCCAAGCGTTGCAACACTTCAAGACACGTTAACCTTACAATAACACCTGCCAATATTCTAGCTTTTTCTGAATCACTACAGTCAATGTTCATCACTTTGATTGCTTCGTTAAATAGTTCACTACGATCTTTTATTATATTGTTTACATCATTCTCAAACCCAAATTCACTAAAATCAATGTTAATACTTTCATTGTTTCGTCAATAGTTCATTACCAATTCTTTAAATCAGATTCACTGAGTTCGGCAGCCATTTTAAATCTAAAATAAATAAAAAAATAATTGTAAATTCAGCTGTTATTCATAGTCTTTTCTAATCGTAAAACCTGATCTTCATTAAAGCGAATAGCTACTCCTTCAGGGCCGGTAGAAACAGTCAGATTAACATCTTCAGGAGCCATATTATCAACTAAAATGGCAAACAACTTTATAACTGGTTGGGGCCAAGAATCTGGTATTTTACTAACGGCTTCCACTACACTTTGCGTATATCTATGCGCTCAAAAGATCAGTAATTAATTCTTCAAACCTGCTCTTTAACTGATCTTTATCAGCCCCCCCACTTCCTCTCCTCCTCCCAAATTCTGTATATGTTACTAAGCTCTGTAACTACTTCGGGCTTCATTTTTAAACTCAAATAAAAATGACAATTAAAAAATAAGTAAGTCGCAGCATAGGCCTGTAACACGTTCCGCAATGCACGCTGCCAAACGATCAATAGGCTGCTGAGTCTATTTTAAGCCCTGGGGTTTTCCGCTCTCTGGCAACAGTTCTCTAGTATTGATTCTACTTCAATAACAATCAAAATAGCAAAACAATGATAATGAAACTGATTATCTCCCTTAAATTATGCATAAAGTAATTGTCTTCCCTGAATAAATTATCTATTTATAGATCAGTGAGAGAGAATGATTATTAAAAGTTGCGTTTTTGTGTATTAATTGCTAAAGTTTTAATAATGAATATTGTACAAAGTAGCTACTAAAAAACACCTTTAAAGCACAGTATGTTGTTTAACCTTTAAAACTATTCTGCTTGAATAAAAAACAATTAATAACAGTCGCACTTAAGCATAAACACCATAGAATTATAAAGCTTCCGTTTGCACAGTATATATATTAATCCAAAAAGTGTAAAAGTTGGAATATGCCTGCAGTGGTTTTAGTACTTGTTTGCGCAGTTTGGAAAGTCTAAATTTGGCCCCTCTTCTCTGCCCTCTAGTGACTCTTCCCATTTTCGTGTTCGTCTAGGTCACTGGCGCGCTATAAATGCCCGAAAACCACAATGTTTGTCTGGGTCACTGCAAGGCTATAAACGCCGTAAACCACAATGTCTGCTGGGTCACGCGCGGCTATAAACGCCCGTAAACCACAATGTGTGTGTGTTTGTGTGTGTCCTAGGAAGAGTCACTGAAAAGGGGTGAGAGAATTGCCCAAATTAGACAAACTGAAAGCAGGCAACCAAGTATAAGAAATACCACTATTAGAGGCATATTCCCAAAACTCTCGCATATGGCCACATTATCTGTGATCCTCTGGATCTGGCTTGGGGCCCTAGGGCGCCAAGGGTCTCAAGTTAGACCCGGGGTGTGATCAGTAATGTGGCCAGATGTGAAGAGTTTTGCACTTTTTTATAATGATTTTTATATCTTTGTTCACGATCATTAGAGTTTTTTGCGTCTATCTTATCTTGCACGTAAGCCCCCATTTTGAAATAACGATTACGTCGATTTTTAGAGTTTTGCGTGTTAATTTAGTTGTAAAAGTGACATGAGAAGGACATGACTTGTATGTGAAAAGGGGGGTTTCGTGCAAAAATAAGATAGGGTGAGCTTGAACATAGATATTTACCTTCTCTGTTAGTGGACTGGAGAAACAAGGAAGACACGACCGCAACCTCAAGATAGGGTGAGCTTGAACATAGATATTTACCTTCTCTGCTAGTGACTGGGGAAACAAGGAAGAG
>CM031609.1:91569189-91574690 GCA_018398815.1 Conus ventricosus
TAATAAAGATAATATCATTGGGGGAAGGGGGGGGGGGGGCTGTTTTGCAGACATTGATGTAACTTCAAATTTACTGAAACACGCAGGATTTCGCAACATTTCTGAACCATATCAGCGATTTTGATGGAAAGATGCAATGTATCCCGAGGACGACCCCCTTCAATCTTGGTGGAGGTCTTCGCTCTCCCGACTTCCGTTCCAGCCCATGTTAAGCAATAAGGATAAGGATAATGACATGGCACTGTGGAGTTCCTTTCTAGTCTGAGAGTTCATAACAGGCCTGTATGAATCCTGCCACCTTTCCTTTTGTATATATCAATAACCTGTCACCTATCTCATAGTCTTGAAGACCGTTGGGGCGCCACAGAAGACTCGGCAACCAGCTTTCTCCACCCCTCCCGGTTCTCAGACGCTCTTAGGCAGTTGCTGAATGTGAGGCCAGTCCATGCACTGACGTTGTCCTCTCATCTCTTCTGTCATCCTGTCGTTCTGCCTTCTCGTACTTTGGCTAGTAGAATGGTTTGGGCAAGTCCTGCTGGTCTTGATATATGATAATACCATCTTGTATATTGTATATCCCCGTGTCAAACACTTTGAGGTGCATTCTTTATTTTCTTAAGGTATCAAAGTCGACTGTGCGGTTCCATTATTTCCATTGTCACAGTAGCACACTCGATGATTTTGATGGAATCGGCCTGGGCTGAAACATCTCTCACAGATTGGTCACGAACGAGATTTGAACCAGCAGCCCTCGAGTCTACGACTCAAAACTCAACCCATTGTCTGATAGGCAAAGGTGTCAGTGAAGATGATTGCTATTATCACTTCTGCTGCAACGCATTACCATTGTTACTGCTTCATCATTATATCAATATCATCGTTTTTATCATTAAGAGCACTGAAATAGTCTCTGTACACAACGGACTGACGCCTTCTTTTCAAACAAAAACAAAGAGAAGAAGAAGAAAAGAAAAAATTATCGCTACCTAGAGTTAGACCTAGTCTCCCAGTAAAAGAAAAGGGAGAAGAAAAGAAGAAGAAAAAAAGAAGAAAAGATACTGCAGTATTCTGGCCACAATGTTCTACACTAAGTTCTCAGAGCAACAAGAGAGAGGGAGGGAGAGAGGGAGGGGGGAAGAGAAGGAGCAGGGAGAGGAAGAGTGTAGCTGGACAGGGAAGAGGTAGCAGGGAGGAGGAAACAGCATCAAGGCATGGTTATGACATCTAGTGTGACGACATTTTGGTGTGTGTGCCTCTAAGGCGTAGAGGTCAAGGAGAAGGGAGGGGGGGGGGGAGAGGGGGCGGGAAGATGGAGTAAGAGAGAGGTGGGGAAGGCGAGTAAGCGTGGGAACAGAGGACGGGGATGTGAAGACCTTTGAGGGGGGAAGGGAGGTAACTGGGTACGATGGGCAAAGAATGTGGGGGGTACACATTTTGGGACAGATGTTCGGTAACTGACCGACTGCCTTCAACGGCCATGTAATAGGATCGGAAATGGGAGAGGGTGTGGGGGGTGAGTAGCTTTGGGGAGTGAAGGGGTCGAAAGGGACGGCAACAGTGTGGATCTCAAAAGAAGAGAGAAGAGAGAGAGAGAGAGAGAGAGAGAGAGAGAGAGAGAGAGAGAGAGAGAGAGAGAGAGAGAGAGGAGAGAGAGAGAGAGAGAGAGAGAGAGAGAGAGAGAGAGAGAGCACGAGAGAGAGAGAAACACGAGAGAGAGAGAGAGAGAGAGAGAGAGAGAGAGAGGAAGAGAGAGAGAGAGGAGAGAGAGAGAGAGAGAGAGAGAGAGAGAGAGAGAGAGAGAGAGAGAGAGAGAGAGAGAGAGAGAGAGAGAGAGGAAGAGAGAGAGAGGAGAGAGAGAGAGAGAGAGAGAGAGAGAGGGAGAGAGAGGAGAGAGAGGAGAGAGAGAGGAGAGATCAAAATTCGGAAAATCTACATTTGATAGGGATTGAGATTTTGTGTGTGTGTGTGTGAGTGTGTGTGTGTGTGTGTGTGTGTGTGTGTGTGTTTTGTGTGTGTGTGTGTGAGAGAAGAGAGAGAGAGGAGAGAGAGAGAGAGAGAGAGAGAGAAGAGAGAGAGAGAAGAGAGCAGAGAGAGAGAGAGAAAGAGAGAGAACCTTATTCCATCAAGAATTTAGATTAGAGAGAGAGAGAGAGAGAGAGAGAGAGAGGAGAGAGAGAGAGAGAGAGAGAGAGAGAGAGAGAGAGGAGAGAAACAGAAACAGAAACAGAAACGAAAGAGAGAAACAGAGAGAGAGCAAAGAATTCAGAAATCAGAAAACCTTTATTCGATCAAGGATTTAGATTTGAGAGAGAGAGAGAGAGAGGAGAGAGGAGAGGAGAGAGGAGAGAGATAGAGAGAGAGAGAGAGGCTTTCTCATGGAACATACTCCTTTTTACATTCATCCTTTTAATCAAAGGACCTACACTTATTAACACATACATGGTTGTGTGGACAAGGAAAACATACAACTACTGTTTGTGTATATTGTGTGTGGCCTATGTGGGTGCGTGAAGGGAGAGAGACAGACAGACAGACAGACAGATAGACAGACAGAGACAAAGACACACACAGATACAATGATAGTGTGAGAGATACAGGGGTCTTCTCTGAGGACGCTCAGCTATCAAGCTTCCCTGAGAGTTTCCTTACTATTAGAAGGTAACCCATGAAATAAACCAATAAAGTTTGGTTCGAATCCGCGGGACGAATCCGGATCAAAGAGCCCAATCCAGCATGAGTTTAGCCAAATTATGCAAAAACTACAAAATCGATTGGAATGAAAGTTGGTGGAGAGATGGAATAGGATCCAAAGACCAACCCAGTAACTTTTAAGGCGAATTCTCAAGCAGTTCAATACTTCTCTCCATGTTCTCAATTCAATTTAATTCAATTCAATTCAATCAACTTTATGGTCCATCGGAAATTTTTCTTCTGCTCCACATCATTTCACAAGTACAAAAGACATTACAAAAAGACATTATAAATCGTTACATAAAAGCTGTGTTGTTATCTATATTTGTATATACATCAACACTCACACACCCCTCCCCACCCCCACCCCCCACCCTCACACATGCACACACACACGCGCGCGCGCGCGCGCGCGCGCGCATACACACATGAAATAAACATTAAATCCATAAGACATAGAACATTACATAGATTATAAAAACAATACATAAAAACACAAACTCACCCGCACCAATGCCCAAACACTAAAACACACACACACATGCGTACACACACCCACACACACACACACGCACACATACACATACACATTTACACACGCACGCACACGCACAGTCATAGTCACAGTAAAAGCATAATAATTATTGCAAACTTAATTGTTTACTGAATTGTTCATGTCTGAGAGACAAGGGTCATGGCAGTCAATCACAAGCTTTAGAGTTTAAAATACTAATGGCACTTGGTATAAAAGACTTCTTGAAGACATCCACATGTCCATCTTGTTTGTAAGATCTGACTGGAGGGATTTGTTTTCGCTTTTTTCTGTTGGTGGTCTGTGAGGTATGGAATGTTGTTCCGCATATTATCACATTATGACTCTCTTACCAACATGACCAAATATGAAAAAGTTAGACAATAATCAAAACAATCAACTCTCTCTCTCTCTCTCTCTCTCTCTCTCTCTCTCTCTCTCTCTCTCTCTCTCTCTCTCTCAAGATGAAATCCATTTCCTTTTTTGCTGTCCTGCTTTTCATGAACTTAGGATAAAATTCATAAAGCCAAAGTATTATTCTGACCCTTGTATGTTCAGAGTTTATTTACTCCTGGCGTCAAGAAATGAAGACATTCTCTTTAACCTTGCTATGTACATTTATGAAGCACAAAAGAGGTTATGTACTGTGTATTCCTAATAACATTCTATGATGCATATGTACTGGCTTTCTCTTGTCATTTTCTTTTATGTCAGTAATTGATATCATGTTTATTGCGGGTACCACCCCTTGAGTATGGGCTATGGCCTTAATCTGAATAAATATTCGCATTCGCATTTGCATTCTCTCTCTCTCTCTCTCTCTCTCTCTCTCTCTCTCTCTCTCTCTCTCTCTCTCTCTCTCTGCATTAACTGAGACACAGAGAGAGAGACAGAGATTTAAATGTGTATGAGGGTACGATATTTGTTCAGTTTTGTCAACTTTCTACCGGTTAGTAAGAAAGAAGACTTAAACTGTTGAATGAAATAACTCTAATCGGTGTTACCGAACAAGCCATGCTAATATGGACAATGTGTACTAAGGACACACACACACGCGCGCGCGCGCGCACGCCCGCACGCACACACACACACACACACACACACACACACACACACACACACACACACACACACACACCACACACACACTTATCTCTCTCTCTCTCTCTCTCTCTCTCTCTCTCTCTCTCTCTCTCTCTCTCTTTCTCTCTCTCTCTCCTCTCCCTCTCCCTCTCTCTCAATTCTATGGTATCAAAACCTCTCTCTCTCTCTCTCTCTCTCTCTCTCTCTCTCTCTCTCTCTCTCTCTCTCTCTCTCACCTACGGCCGGATTAGGAAGGTGACTGGCCGAATTAAGCGAGTGCCTGACTCATGCAAGGACTGTAGCGAACGGGTCAGGATAAGCCCTCATTAAAGGTGAGGAGGACACACACTCCCGGCGCTGCACTACTCCCAGGTGTCTTAGCCTGCTAACACACAAGCCGACATCACAAGAAAGCAGACAACATAGATGGTTGACCGACTTTGCAGGGGAGGAGGGGGGTGGGAGGGGAGGAGGGGGGTGGGAGGGGTATGCACCGACTTTGCAGGGGTCTAATATTTGCTGAGGGAGCTGTTTTGATTCAGTCCTACTACATGATTGTGACAGCGCTTCATTTGAGACGTCAAGTCCGGAAGTGATGTTTATGAATTAGAAAGGAAAAAAAGTAAAAAAATAAATCGTCAAGTTTCGTATCCTGAATGTTACCCGACCTATTTGAGTTTGCTACATGACGTCAGGCCAAATGCTTGCTTTTCGAGCTTTAAAATAAAAATTAAAAAAATAAAAATATAGAGAAGAAAAACAAACCTGTCGATTCAGCGAAAAAAAACCAAAAAAAAGCTGCCGTCTTATCGAAAGAAACATGGCGATATTTGTAGCCTCTTTAATGGAGAGAAAATCCTTCTCTTCCTTCGGGGCTTTTTTTTTTTTTTTTTTTTTTTTTTTGGACAAATGACATTACACGAATTTAAGGTCGTAGAAGTACAGATTAACATGGATGTGTAATCCTGGCCATGGCTATTTTCGTCTCGATCAGTGAGGCATTTTTATTACGCTTCAGTACAACACTTCAGTATACGGCTCTGAATTTCATTCATGCGAAGCGTGTGTCGTCTTAGTTTGCTATGGGAGCATGCCAATGCCAAAAGGCGATAATACCTGTTCTTTTCGGGGAAAAGGCTATTGTCTTTGAAGGAAGTAACGGACAGAGGGAAAACAGGTTTTATTCCAGAGGATC
>CM031609.1:91582290-91587290 GCA_018398815.1 Conus ventricosus
CGGGGGTTCGCGGGTATTCACTGTTAAGAGTGTTCGTGCGTCCAGCGAAGCTCTTCAACGTTGGAACATGCCAGACACCATAGGAGAAAACTGCCACACTCTTAGCAGTACGTTGACGAAAACTAACGTTCTCTATATGTCATGTTGAGTGACAGCTAAGTTTCTTATTTTCTGTCTCAGTATCTACCTTTTTGTCGGAGATCAGTTGCTACTAGGATAGATGAGAAAATGAATGAGATGTGGAAAAACAGTTGTGTTGTTTGGGGACTGTCAAATGATCTAAACAGAGAGTTGTAGGGAGGAAAACATTTAGTAGTTTGAGCGTGTTAATAATCCCTAACGGGAAGCTGTGTGGAGAGAGAGAGAAAAAAAAAGCAACAGTTTTTTGTTGTATGGGACTATCTACAATCTAAACTGGGAGATGCAGCTAAATTTAAGAACAGTGTTCTCAAGGCGAATGAGTATCATGTAGGTACCACACAAGGATGTGCGCTTGCAGAAACCGAGTGGCGGCCATTTTGTTGGAATGTTAACCACGGTCGCCATTCTGAAAATAGACTTCCCGAAATCCGCAAAAACCAGCTCAACGAAGCTGAGGAACTCGCCAGCATGCATTGAAAAAAAGCATTTAGCTAGACTAACGCAAGACTGATAAAGCACCAAGAAATAAAGGGTCAAGTTAAGAGAGAGAAAGTATTAAGTAAAATACTGGTCCGAAGGTGGAGGACATCACAATGATGTTAGATGCGTCGGAGTTTACTTGCTATTCAATGTAAAATTCCGAATGTGTTGTGCGGCTCGTGTTGTCTACAACACAGTATGCAGATTCTGAATTTTTATGTTCATCCCTTGAGGAAAGGGAGGGGGAGCGGAGGCGGGGGATGGGCGGGGGGGGGGGGGGGGGGTGATTTGACAATCACAGGATAAAGCGATTTAAAGTAATACTTGGAGAGAAGAAAACATTTTATACACTTGTATTTTCACAAACCTCTCTCTCTCTCTCTCTCTCTCTCTCTCTCTCTCTCTCTCTCTCTCTCTCTCTCATTGTACGTTCGTTACTTTCATCAGCAATTCATGTTTATCTAGTCAATGGATGTCACCGGTTTTCTTCTTCCTTTCCCCGCTGTTTCTTTATATTTTCTTTCTTTCTTTCTTTCTTTCTTTCTTTCTTTCTGTTCTTTTCCCAGGTGGAGGCTGGCTCCTGCCGAGCACTGAGGAGTTATTCAGGATACACGTGCTGGCCGCGGAACTAGTGGAACTCATCGTGTACTACCTGGGTTTCCAACGGCTGATCGTGTACTTCAAGCGTCTGACAGCCTTCGTAGCCACCTTCGTCGTCTTCTTGGTTTTCAAACTACTGCTCTACATCGGACCGATTTCTCGGGCAATGCAAAAGATGCTTAACGTAAGATTGTACTTTGTTATGTGTAGATTTGTTTGGTTGGTTAACTGGTGTCTGTGTGCGCGCACGCGTGCGTGCGTGTGAGTGTGTGTGTGTGTGTGTGTGTGTGTGTGTGCGTGTGTGTGTGTGTGTGTGTGTGTGTGTGTGTGTGTGTGTGTGTGTTTAGCACAGGCGGATAAAATAACACAAGTATGGCACTTAGGTGCTCTCATTGTGCTTTCAGATAACACCCAGTCATCTGTCCCCGTGTCTGTGTGAATGCGAAGTCCCAGCACTCTAGAATGCTTTGAAATTTTTAGAGTTTTAACAAATCGTAGAATCGGTGTTAAAAATAAGAAGGAATCACCTGAATGAATGGGCAGAGCAATTTCAGCTATCTATTTTGATTTATTTTCATGGTTATTGTGTATAGAATAATCCCGCATTAACGCAGAGTCATCGCTGTTTTGTTTCAAATGCTTTTTGCACTTATTCGGCAAGTTAAGCCTACGCATTTGGCGTCATCATAACCACAGTCTGATTGCGGTTCTAACTGGCTGTTCGACTTGTTACTTTGAACGCTTGTGATGGATTTAGCATGATTTTATTCCTGTTGTTTTAATGGTCAGTGAACCCTGTGATCCAATATACATACCACAATGCTTAGCATAACTATTTTCCATACTCAACGTAGTTTAATTGCTGTTCAGTTTAATTTAAAAATTATCTTCTTCTTTTTTAACTCAGTATCTCGTGCGAATAGGTTTACATGCAAATGTTTCGACAACACACTCTGTGGTATGACAAACCACTAGCGACTACGTCATGAATTTGAGGCGTCTGAAGGGATGTGCAGGCTGTTCCATGGACGCAGCTGCACAGAGCAGCAGCACACGACAGGCCCGAGTGCGCCGTTTTACCGTGACCGTGTGCTATATTGTCCTGCACTGCTGTTCTCACCCCCGCATGCTCTCACCATGTATGTGCCTTCCCTCACAACAGAGAGACCACCCCACCATGAAGGTGACCTTCCTGACGTGGCGGAGCCTTCCAGTCCTCGCCCACCACAACGCCCTGGACTTCTCTAAACACAGCAGGCCGGGGAACCCGGCCATCGACATCACCCTGCACACGCTTCGCGGGGAGACCACTCGCCTCCTGGACCGTCAGAAACCCGGACGCCCCCTGGTGGTGAACGTTGGGAGCTGCAGCTGACCTCCCTTTATTCGCGCGCTGGAAGAGCTGGATCGCATCCGGTCCAAGTTCTCGCGCGTGGCTGACTTCGTCACCGTCTACGTGCAGGAGGCCCACCCTCGGGACGGCTGGGCTCTGCCGCTGGATCACTACGCCCCCAATGTCCACAGGTCGTTGGCTGATCGTCTGCACAGCGCGCGCGTCCTGGCGGCCCATGACTCCGTCCACGAGGAGGAGGTTCTGGTGGACGGCATGGACGACGACATGGCTGAGGAGTACGGCGCCGTGCCTCAGCGGCTGTTGATCATCCAAGATGGGGTGCTGACGTATCTCGGGAAGGCTGGTCCCGTGAACTACCGGCCTCAGGAGGTGAGAGACTACCTGACACGCTACGTGGAAGATCTTCAGGACAGCTGAATAACGTCTATCTCTACTCTACTCCAGCCCCCACTCTCCTTCCTTCCCCATATCCCCAGTTACCCCCCCCCCCCCCCCCCACTCCACCAAGCTCGACTCCTCCCATCCTTCCCTCCCCGCCCCCTTGCCTTTTATAATGATCTGCCAATACAAATGTATGCAGCAAAATGCAAACAACGACTAGGCGTGATACAGACATTCACGTCCAAGTATGCGGTACTCTTTACACAGTCTGAACTGTGCACGCTTGCGTATGCATGGAATGCTGGCTGATGTACTTTTAGATGCGTATCTGTTTGAATAAGCATACGCATGTGGTGTTATCACAGGAGAGAAAGAGAGAGAGAGAGAGAGAGAGAGAGAGAGAGAGAGAGAGAGAGAGAGAGAGAGAGAGACAGACAGACAGACAGCCACACACACACACACAGAGAGAGAGAGAGAGAGAGAGAGAGAGAGAGAGAGGAGAGAGGAGAAGAGAGAGAGAGAAGTAAACAAAAGACCGTGGTATTTTCCCTTCACTCTCCAGAATTTGGCGCCAGACAGGAAAATAAATATTGGGGGATGAGGGGGGTCGGTGGGAGCGGGGGCGGGGGGGGGGGGGGGGCGGTCGATCTAGTGAAGATGTAATGCGACTAATGTTTAGTAAATGAAATGAATTGAAACGTTTTGCCAACAAATTTCAAAGGACACATTACATGTTTTCTGCAGAATGTTCTGTAAGCAGGATTTAGTTTGATTGCAAGTGTGGGTTTTGTTGTTGTTGTTTTTTTGTTCTGTCAGTGTAGTGTGTTAGTAAGCATATAACTCTGGCTGTAAAGTTCGATGGGAGTCTGGCTTGTTAAAGATTGGTACAGTAATTAACTCTGGCTGTAAAGTTCGATGGGAGTCTGGCTTGTTAAAGATTGGTACAGTAATTAACTCTGGCTGTAAAGTTCGATGGGAGTCTGGCTTGTTAAAGATTGGTACAGTAATTAACTCTGGCTGCAAAGTTCGATGGGAGTCTGGCTTGTTAAAGATTGGTACAGTAATTAACTCTGGCTGTAAAGTTCGATGGAGTCTGGCTTGTTAAAGATTGGTACAGTAATTAACTCTGGCTGTAAAGTTCGATGGGAGTCTGGCTTGTTAAAGATTGGTACAGTAATTAACTCTGGCTGTAAAGTTCGATGGGAGTCTGGCTTGTTAAAGATTGGTACAGTAATTAACTCTGGCTGTAAAGTTCGATGGGAGTCTGGCTTGTTAAAGATTGGTACAGTAATTAACTCTGGCTGTAAAGTTCGATGGGAGTCTGGCTTGTTAAAGATTGGTACAGTAATTAACTCTGGCTGCAAAGTTCGATGGGAGTCTGGCTTGTTAAAGATTGGTACAGTAATTAACTCTGGCTGTAAAGTTCGATGGGAGTCTGGCTTGTTAAAGATTGGTACAGTAATTAACTCTGGCTGTAAAGTTCGATGGGAGTCTGGCTTGTTAAAGATTGGTACAGTAATTAACTCTGGCTGTAAAGTTCGATGGGAGTCTGGCTTGTTAAAGATTGGTAAAGTAATTAACTCTGGCTGTAAAGTTCGATGGGAGTCTGGCTTGTTAAAGATTGGTACAGTAAACAATTGCATGGCCATGTTCCACCCAATTATTAGAAAGGAAATCAGTTTCAAGTCCGGTCGACTGTGGATGAGAGTGGTCCAGTGACGAAAGATCGTAGTTTCCAAAATACTCGGGGAATGAACAGTCGTATGCAACCTCAGTTTACTTTGCGAAAGACAAATCTCCAGGAAGTCATGATTTTTACCCGGTGCTTATGAAAATTTTTGTGCTGTGTGTGTGTGTGTGTGTGTGTGTGTGTGTGTGTGTGTGTGTGTGTGTGCGTGTGTGTGTGCGCGTGTGTGTGTGTGTGTGTGTGTGTGTGTGTGTGTGTGTGTGTGTGTGTGTGTGTGTGTGTGGTGTCAACAGCGTGAGCTTGCGTCAGTATGCTCAGACAAAGGTGTGTGTGTGTGTGTGTGTGTGTGTGTGTGTG
>CM031609.1:91597290-91610469 GCA_018398815.1 Conus ventricosus
CTAAGGGTAGCTTATCTGTTAAACTATCTGACGTCAATACTGTCATGAACAAGCTTTTTCTCTTCTTCGTATGTTTGCACTTGACGACACAAAACGTTGAGCGGATCTTGTCGACCAGATTGACATTCTTTTTCTTCTTTTTTCCACACAAAAACGTTTTGTCAGTAGCAAACTCTCTTTGTATGAAACTTTAAATCTCAGCATCATGTCAAAGAGAGAGATACTGATCCTCCTCTGTTCGTGTGTGTGTGTGTGTGTTTGCATGCGTGCGGAGAGAGAGAGAGAGAGAGAGAGAGAGAGGAGAGAGAGAGAGGGAGAGAGAGAGAGAGAGAGAGAGAGAGAGAGAGAGAGTTCTGTATAATTATTATGAAAACCTGCCTCCACAGTGCTCACACTGCCTGTCAATGAAATCAGTCTTTTTCAAGGGAGGAAACGTATCAGGCCGATGGTCATGTTTTAAATTCAGTTGTGTCCCTTTGGCAGTCTCGATTTGATGAAAATCGAGATTAAATTATCAACAAATAGATGGATTAAACAAGTTTTCTATTACAAGCATGATAAAAATCGCCCGTTATTTGTTAAAACAAAAAATGTTCAAAGAGGCACAAAATGAAATGAAGTTGAGTGCCTTCTAAATTTGTGTTTTCTGTTGTCAGTGTTCTTCCTCTTGTACATTGCTATTTGGTGGGTTTTTTTTTGTTTGTTTGTTTGTTATTTTTCTTGTTTTCAGGTGCGCTGGACTTTTGTTCTATTTGAAAGATAAATAAGACATTTTTTTAAAAAGTGCACTTTTTTCGTATGCATATTTCCTCCGGTGACTCGATCTCGGCCCTGTAACGACAAAAGTCATTTTGACAGTTCCAATGAAAAGTGTGATGGCCATACAGATGGAACACTTTTCAGGATAACTATTATCGTCATACTTATACAGCGCTTATTCTCTTTTAGAAACCAAACTTAAGTATTGTACAATCCACATTTACGTTTAAACATCGGGCTGCCTACATGGGTATAGCCCAGCATACTCAAACTCGTGGTATAAACTGACCATACTTTATTTCTTTTCTATGTAATTTTTTTTTTTTTATGTGACCATAGATTACTTGACACAATACATATGTGACCATAGATTACTTGACACAATATGTATGTGACCATAGATCACTTGACATAATACATATGTGACCATAGATTACTTGACATGGTACATATATGTGACTATAGATTACTTGACACAATACATATATGTGACTATAGATTACTTGACACAATACATATATGTGACCATAGATTACTTGACACAATACATATATGTGACTATAGATTACTTGACACAATGCATATATGTGACTATAGATTACTTGACACAATACATATATGTGACTATAGATTACTTGACACAATACATATATGTGACTATAGATTACTTGACACAATACATATATGTGACTATAGATTACTTGACACAATACATATATGTGACTATAGATTACTTGACACAATACATATATGTGACTATAGATTACTTTTTTTTTTTAATAAATAATTTATTTAAACAATTGGAGTTTACAGGTGCGCACAAAGAAGACAGTGCGGAAATTCGATACATCACATCAGAAACATTTCTGTAAGTTCAGCCCATAAACATTAGTTAAACGAAACAAAACGGAGGAAAGGGAGAAGAAGAAAAAATCTGATGAAAGCATCAAAGGAAACAAACAAACAAAACAAAAAACACACAAACACACACACAAAAACAAAAACAAACAAACAACAAAAGTAAAATACAGCTTTTGACTTAAGGGTTTTTTTCTTTTCAGATGTACAAGCATATTTTTCCTCCCTTCTTTTTGAACTGTTATACTATTAAATTTGGAGGTATGACTAAAAATAACAAACAACTACAAAATGATTACAACTTTCTGTCTTTTCCTTAGTCTTTCCATCATATCTGAATAATCTTCACTGTGAGGCATTAACCAGTCAAAGGATTTAACAACACAAAGCCTTAGTTCGTAAGTTTGGGAGAACAACAATGATAACAACAACAACAACAACAGCAAACAGTAAACTATAGTCCGTTTATGTGATGGACAATTGATCTATATGGATACCAATTATGATTAAACTCTACTAAGTTATAGTTAATTCTATGTAATTTTGGTTGAAGTCAACGTTTCTGGATTATTTTGAATATGTATATATGTGTGTGTGTGTGTGTGTGTGTGTGTGTGTGTGTGTGTGTGTGTGTGTGTAATGCAGCGGAATGGCTTGAGCTCTCAGACTGGCCCAACTCATCTGACTGGTAGATAACGACAGCAAAAGGAACAAACCCTAATCATGTTCGAATGAGAAAATATAATTCACGGTGCCAAGGGAGTCGACACTCATACACGACAGTTTTAAATGTAAGAGGCTTCAGTTTAGAAAGAGGATAGTAAGACAATCGACGTACGGTGACAAAAACCGATAATGACAAATACAATTCTTAATGTCGAAGCGTTGGTGTGAAATGATCAAGGGAGGCAAATGAACTACCCACCCCGTGTACCACCTAATAATGTCCCTCAAGCGAGGTCGACATGGGGGCGTTCTCAAGCGGGGAAAAGGGTTGCCGCCCATGGACCTCCCACTTGAGAACTGTACACTCCTTACTTCTAAGATGTCTCATGAATTGCTGAGACGATGCTATTGTCGGACGGGTTTGGATGTGAGTGGATGACGCGGTTGTAGCTTAGAGGATAGTAATTTATTTTATGAGATCAGTGTTCCCTGTGCAAAAGTGGGTGCGATTTCGATGTCCATTTGCGTGAAAGAGGACGGGAAAAAAATGTTGATGGTAAGGCTCCTTAGAAAATGTGCGTGGATGTTGACGTGATGAAAAACACTGCCCTACGGATATCAGTTGTGGCGATGCTACGTAAACTGGCGGGGGAGAACAAGACACACGACCACAGAGAGACAGCAAGAGATCGAGGGAGAAGCAGGACAGAGAAGGGTTGGGGGAAGAGAACATGGCCTAAATGACTGAAGTGGGAGTGGATCAGTCTCTATAGCCATAGGGAGGCGTGCAGAAGACTGAGATCAAGCCCTGAATCCGTAGGTGACGGAGAGAGTGTGAAAGTCAAGCCCTGAATCCCGTAGGTGACGAAGAGAGTGTGAAAGTTCCACTTCTGGGATCAAGCCCTGAATCCCGTAGGTGACGAAGAGAGTGTTGAAAGTTCCACTTCTGGGATCAAGCCCTGAATCCCGTGGGGGGACGAAGAGAGTGTGAAAGTTCCACTTCTGGATAAAGCCCTGAATCCCGTAGGTGACGAAGAGAGTGTGAAAGTTCCACTTCTGGGATCAAGCCCTGAATCCGTAGGTGACGAATGAGAGTGGAAAGTTCCACTTCTGAGATCAAGCCCTGAATCCGTAGGTGACGAAGAGAGTGTGAAAGTTCCACTTCTGAGATCAAGCCCTGATCCCGTAGGTGACGAAGAGAGTGTGAAGATCAAGCCCTGAATCCCGTAGGTGACGAAGAGAGTGGAAAGTTCCACTTCTGGGACAAGTTCCTGAATCCCGTAGGTGACGAAGAGAGTGTGAAAGTTCCACTTCTGAGATCAAGCCCTGAATCCCGTAGGTGACGAAGAGAGTGGAAAGTTCCACTTCTGGGACAAGTTCCTGAATCCCGTAGGTGACGAAGAGAGTGTGAAAGTTCCACTTCTGAGATCAAGCCCTGAATCCCGTAGGTGACGAAGAGAGTGTGAAGATCAAGCCCTGAATCCGTAGGTGACGAAGAGAGTGTGAAAGTTCCACTTCTGGGACAAGTTCCTGAATCCCGTAGGTGACGAAGAGAGTGTGAAAGTTCCACTTCTGGGACAAGTTCCTGAATCCCGTAGGTGACGAAGAGAGTGTGAAAGTTCCACTTCTGGGACAAGTTCCTGAATCCCGTAGGTGACGAAGAGAGTGGAAAGTTCCACTTCTGGGACAAGTTCCTGAATCCCGTAGGTGACGAAGAGAGTGGAAAGTTCCACTTCTGGGACAAGTTCCTGAATCCCGTAGGTGACGAAGAGAGTGGAAAGTTCCAGCCCTGAATCCCGTAGGTGACGAAGAGACTGGAAAGTTCCAGCCCTGAATCCCGTAGGTGACGAAGAGAGGGAAAGTTCCAGCCTGAATCCCGTAGGTGACGAAGAGAGTGGAAAGTTCCAGCCCTGAATGCGTAGGTGACGAAGAGAGTGGAAAGTTCCAGCCCTGAATGCCGTAGGTGATGAAGAGAGTGGAAAGTTCCACTTCAGGGATCAAGCCCTGAATCCCGTAGGTGACGAAGAGAGTGGAAAGTTCCAGCCCTGAATGCCGTAGGTGACGAAGAGAGTGGAAAGTTCCAGCCCTGAATCCGTAGGTGACGAAGAGAGTGGAAAGTTCCACTTCTGGGATAAAGCCCTGAATCCCGTAGGTGACGAAGAGAGTGTGAAAGTTCCACTTCTGGGATCAACCCCTGAATGCCGTAGGTGACGAAGACAGTGGAAAGTTCCAGCCCTGAATGCCGTAGGTGACGAAGAGAGTGAAAGTTCCAGCCTGAATCCCGTAGGTGACGAAGAGAGTGGAAAGTTCCAGCCCTGAATGCCGTAGGTGACGAAGAGAGTGGAAAGTTCCAGCCTGAATGCCGTAGGTGACGAAAGAGAGTGGAAAGTTCCAGCCTGAATGCCGTAGGTGACGAAGAGAGTGGAAAGTTCCAGCCTTGAATCCCGTAGGTGACGAAGAGAGTGGAAAGTTCCAGCCCTGAATCCCGTAGGTGACGAAGAGAGTGGAAAGTTCCAGCCCTGAATCCCGTAGGTGACGAAGAGAGTGGAAAGTTCCAGCCTGAATGCCGTAGGTGACGAAGAGAGTGGAAAGTTCCAGCCCTGAATGCCGTAGGTGACGAAGAGAGTGGAAAGTTCCAGCCCTGAATGCCGTAGGTGACGAAAGAGAGTGGAAAGTTCCAGCCCTGAATCCCGTAGGTGACGAAGAGAGTGGAAAGTTCCAGCCCTGAATCCGTAGGTGACGAAGAGAGTGGAAAGTTCCACTTCTCGGACAAGTTCCTCGAAGGCGACCACCTAAACCTAAATGCGAGAGATACGTGGTGCGGCGTGGTGTGTGTGTGTGTGTGTGTGTGTGTGTGTGTGTGTGTGTGTGTGTGTGTGTGTGTGTGTGTGTGTGTGTGCGTACACGCGTGTGTGCGTGTGTAAACCTGTCCGAGTGAGAAAGCCATTTGGCCAACTCTATAGTTAACCCAGTATTAGACAGTATTGATTTCTTGTATTTCTACTGCTATTTTTTTGTTGTTGTATATTTGACATTTGCATGTGTATATTATATGCTGAGTATATACTACCTTTCTTGTTCTTGGCGGTGTCGTGAAAGAAGGCGAATGCCTGACATTCCATTCCCTGAGTGGAATGTATGACAGGCACTTGACTGCACATATCCGCGTAGGAGTGCAAAGATACCCTTGGTGTGCTGTGCCTGACGTTTACATTGGCAGATTCAAGTAAGCAACGCCATTACGTTTTTCCCTACCTGGACATATGGTGTGAGGGACTGTCAACATAAAATTTGGTTCGAACCGTAAGACTTTCTTCGTAATTACTGTAAGCTTACAACATCAATAAAACACAACTCGGTAACAATGTAATTTCTTCAATACAATTACAACAACAACAAAATCACAATCACATTTGCCACAGTTTATGTTTATCAATGAAGACAGGGGAAATTCAAACCGTTGTCAACGTTCTTCAGAACAGACTGAAAAACAAAAACACGGCATCATATTTTAAAGATACAGCCACAAACTTTAAGTGAATTCAGCACGAATCGTTCTGAATAAGGTCAGCTTCAAAAACTCCTGATTAAGAGGACAAGCTTGTTTATAAATATTCCAAAAATCACACAGACCTCAAAGGCAACAGGGAGTGTTGATGTCAACAGCGATACAGCCTAAACTGGACCAAGTTCTTCGCACTTTTTGTGATTTTTTTTAATATTCATTTTCTGTTTCAGAGAAAAGTGGCAAAAAATGGGAAACAAAAGAGGAAAACAAACAACTAACAAAACAAATGATGAACAAACAACAGCAAAAACTTTAAATAATCAACAGATCCTAGTCGCGCATCGATTTCCCTTTTCTGCTCAGTGACATGTCAGGGTTCTGAGGTCGTGATGGCTAGGAAGACCTTGACCCTGTCGATAACGTCAGACTTCTTGTCCTTGGCCTTGCAGTGCACGCCCCGCTCCTTCAGCCAGCTGGTCAAGGTCACCGCATTCGCCTTCTGCAACTGAAATCGGCAAACAACGACAATAACGGAGGTGTCAATCCCCGAGTCGTTACTGGACATATTCGGTGGAAAGGGGGCTCCGTGGTTAACACACTCGCTTAGGAAGCGGAAGAATCTCGAGTTCCTGGTTCCAGTCTCCCACGAAAATGTGTGTGCGTGCACGTGCGTGCGTGCGCGCGCGCGCGCGCTCGTGTGTGTGTGTGTGTGTGTGTGTGTGTGTGTGTGTGAGTGTGTGTGTGTGTGTGTGTGTGTGTGTGTGTGTGTGTGTGTGTGTGTTTTGATTTGTTTTTGTTTGCTTGGTTTTTTTGTTTGTTTGTTTGTTTTATTTTTTTTTTTTTTTTTTTGGTTTGTTTTTTTCCCTCTTACATGCTGATCTGGTTGCTAGTCTTTCGGTTGACACGATAAACGAAGGTCCCCTGTACAGCATGCATTTAGCGCACGCAAAAGATCGCACGACAACAAGATGATCGTTCCAGACAAAATTCTGCGAATGAAAAATATGCTTTTGACAGATTAAGAAAAAAGAAAAAGAAAAGCTGATGGCGGAACAATGGGTGGCGATGTACAATGGCGACTTCAGCAGTCACAATTTCACCTGTAAAATCCGTTGTGACTTCGACACGGATGATATTAATCTATCCATTTCTGAACACGCCAGAGCTGGACACTGATAGCAGATGACCAGTGAACAAAAAAAAAAAAAAAAAAAAAAATCCCATGAGTTCTCACCAGATCAAATGCTTCAAACAGGATTCCCTGCATCTAACGCAAGGCACATAAAGGAAGTGACGACATATCAGGCACCACGTCATCATACCCGCCAGCTCTCCTCGCAGTTCTCGAGCGTCGTGAGAACGCCTGGTACTGCATGTGACTCTCCCTGCCCAAGACCGCGATACGGGGTACACTGGGTGGAGGTGGATGAACGGGGGAGGGGGGAGGAGGTGGGAGGGAGGGGGCGGAGGCAGGGCATGAATGGGATGGATTGAAGACTGGATGCAGATCATAAAAATTGGACTAGTTATTGCCCTGCCGCGTATGACCAAAGGCTATGAGGGCGAATGAGGGGGAGGGAGGGACACAGAGAGAGAGAGAGAGAGAGAGAGAGAGAGAGAGAGAGAGAGAGAGAGAGACAGACAGACAGACAGAGAGAGGGGGGCAGGGGTGACAAACAGTGAGCCTGCAGTTGACTGACCTGGTCAGCTCTGGCCAGCCCCTCTACATCCAGGTCTTGCTGTACCCGCGGTTTGTTCCGTGGCTTCTTCTCCCCGCCCCCTTCTCCTCCACCCTCAACGTCCTGCACACCCATGGCAACACCCTCGTCATCAGAACAGGGTCCTTAGATCAGTGTTCACACACACACACACACACACACACACACACACACACACGTGTGTTTGTGTTGTGTGTGTGTACATGGTGTGTATACATTCTTTCACACACACACACACACACACACACACACACACACATGATTATCACCACAAGCAAACCTATGCTGAGGCACACAAACATAGAATAAGACTGGAGAGTTGTTGGGACAGACAGAGAGAGAGAGAGAGAGAGAGAGAGAGAGAGAGAGAGAGAGAGAGAGAGAGAGAGAGAGAGAGAGAGAGAGACAGCGAGAGAGAGACAGACAGACAGACAGACACAGAGAGATATCACAACTTATAACTCAGACGGGCACAGAGGTGCAGTTTTGACCAATCGCCGTGGTGCAGCGGTTAGCGTCGCAGACGCTTGGTGGTCGTGGGTTCGTGTCCCATCAAAGACATTTATTTATGGGAGTTTTCCTTTCCGAATGACTCCTATTCTGGAGTGATCGTGTGTGGAGTAGCAAGAATAAGCGGCGTGAGACTGATGAAACTGAAGGGTTGAAGAAGGACATTGAGATAGGGGGTCGGGTTTGGGGTCACGGAGGATGAAACATGAAAAAAAAGCGAAATGTACAAGAATGGAAAGACAGGTTGAACATCAGAAAGCAACATAAAACTTACAAACCATGACTCCTGATATCCTGAAATACTGACCATGTTCTCTCCCTTCCTCTTCAACACTCCAGGTGTCGAGGTGAAAGCCTTCGCATTTTGAGACTTCAGAGCCTCGGAAAACACGCTTCCCAGGGGCGGCGTTGACTTACAGCGTGATGGGTTTTCTCTCAGGGTCTGGGTCACAGACATCAGGGCAGAAGGTGTTGTTGCGTTGAAGCCTCCAGTGCTACCAGACGGCATCATCTTCTTCTTCAGCTTGCCAGCCACTGTGACGGGACTCGGCTTTGCCAGGGACCGGGTAGAGAAGGAAGGATCGGCGTCAGCTTTGACGTTTTTTTACGGTGTGAGGCTTCGAGGCATAAAGACAGGTCGCCTGGGTTGTGACTGCGTGGGAGAGGACATGCTGGAGTCCGTGGTGGAGGTCACTTGAGGACAAGACACCAGACACATGTCTTTGGAAGCGACGGGCCAGCGACGTTGTTCTGAAGGTCTACCGGGTTTGGGAGAGGCAGCCGTTTTGTTCTTTGGCTTGAACGTTGGCACCACTTTGCTGTTGTTTTCAGCCTGAGAAGGCCCAGCACCCGCTGTGGTCGCAGTTTTATTCTTCGTGCTGCTGACTGCTATTGTCTTGGGTTTAAAGACCGGAACTATCTTTTGTTGTGCTGGTGGCGTAGACTGAAACTGGTCTGCTCTTAAGTATGTCAAATTCAGGGGGCCTGATTTGCTGTCCGCTGGTCTTCGTTGAGTTTGTGGGCAGTTTGCTTGAGAATGTGATGGAGCTGATCCTAATCTGAATACCTGGGGAGTGATTGCTTGACACGTTGAACCCAACATTTGCAGACGTTCGCTGCTGTCACATCTGACTGAATGTTCCTCTAGAGAAGATGGGGGTACCGGTAGCCGGTGTGAAGGATCCCTTTCACCACGGTGGGGAGTGGCTGATTCACGCCGGGGCTTATGAAGCGACAGACTGTTCCTGTGAAGTGATGAGCCGTTTTCGAGAAGGGCTGCAGAAGCAGACTCTGTCGCCCTGGCAAAACCTTCTGCAGCAGTACCATCGAAAGAAGACATTGCCGATCCTGTTGGTGAGACAGAACCAACGTTTCCAGGTCTGTCTCCCTCACAAGTGGACGACCTATCATTCCACTGATGTGGACGAGGCTGAAGTCTTCCTGAGCCTGCAGGCAAAGACCTGGCCGCCTGGGACCAAGTTCCTCCTATTGGCCCTGTTGAAAGCGGCGCGCTCTGAGATTGGGACAAGGGCTGGGACATTGGACATGTATCTGAAGGTACAGACTGGGACTGCACCAAGGTCTGAGGTGTCTGCAGTCCTTTGCCGCCGTCGTCTGTGGATCTGAAGATGGAGGCTTTGAGGGTGTGGAGCGCAGTGGGCTGACTAGCTGCCTTCGCCTCCACGATGTCTTTGGGGTTCCTCAGGGGAAGCTGACTGCTGCACGTGCTGCTTCTTTTTCCTAAGTTGGCACCCGGGCCTTTCACGCTCTGCGAATAAACCAGCAGAATAGGGTGATTGACCGGTGCGCTCACTCACTTATTTACTTCTGGTTTAAAGGCTCCGTCGCTTCACATATTCAACAGCGATCTAACAAATGAGTAACAATGAATAGCATTACCATAACATTGAATACAGGGTAGCATGCCCCGTGCAAAAGACATTTAAAGGTGCGTGTACTAAAAGCAGAGCTAATGCCGAAGGCAACATTACTGGCAGCGACAATGGGCGGACATGAGTGCATTTATTCATAGCTCGAGACATGTCAGCTTCAGGCACGGCTTCAATTTTACGGTCATACTTTTTCTGCAGTTATCAAACACCCTCTATTAATAACCCCCCCCCCCTCCCTCATCACCCTCACCCCAATCCACAACCATCCTCTCCTAGCCTTTCCTCCCTCTTTTCTCCCTCAGTCTCCTCCATCCTGGGCTCTCCCATCAAATATTTTCTGCAGGATAATGAGCAAGATGGACGTCGCAATTTTTCTGATAAAGTTCTGGATGGACACTATGTGGGAAAGGACGGGCTACTGCATCTCTACCCTGCTTCGCATGACTCAAGACATGGAATCATGGAAATCCACCGATGGCGATGCACCTCTCACAGCATTGATATGGTCACTTAAAGGAACTGGTGATATACTGAGTGATGATGTCAACGAGTTTGTTGTGGTTTTTTTTTTGTTTTGTTGTTGTTTTTTTTACACTTTGGCTAGTTACCTACTGCACACACTTCAAATCGTCTTCATCATCGTTCTTATCATCATCATCATCATCAACATCATCGTCGTCGTCGTCGTCATCGTCGTCGTCGTCATCATCATCGTCATCGTCATCATTGTCCTGATTTAATACGCCAGAATCATCATCCGCACTGAGGTGGAGCTACCGTTCGGTACCTTCTTTCCAGTGATCAAACTTGATTTTGTCAGAAACACCTTAACGTTCTATGAATGCCAAATAAACACACTGGTCACTATATCTGTTGTTTAGACGATTCCCGCCTCAGTGTTTGACGGGAAAAGGCTGTTTCAAAGTCGCACTACATGCCTACCCATGGTGGCGTTTTTTGGCAAGGTAGCATTTCAAGCGTGTTACAGGCTGTTAGGGTGCCATCTTAACACGCTGTCGTTCTGATTGTTAGGGTGCCATCTTAACACGCTGTCGTTCTGATTGTTAGGGTGCCATCTTAACACGCTGTCGTTCTGATTGTGCGGTGTAGGAGTAAAATTGATTCCTCCCTTCCCCTACTCTCATGGGATTGTAATCCCGTCTGTCGTATCACCGTAGCTGGGTGTGGACGTTAAACCTCAATCCAATCAACTTACGTTGGGTGCCGTGACAGATGTTAGGGTAGTAACGATCTCCATCGCTGGAAAGGTGTTTTCAGTCATGCGCATCAAGATAGGGGTATCCAGACTGATCCTTCATTGTGTTCTTTTAGGATTCTTTTTTCAGCCCATAGGATCCTTCACAGTGCTCTGTCGGGTGGTCTTTGAGAGGAGATAGGCACCGTTCAGAATTACTCCACTGCCCATTGAAAAGCAAAAGTGGACATTCTGACGATTGCTCGTCAGCAGCGATGACGCTCGCTCACCTGAGAAGCCGTGTAGACAGCTGACAGCGGGTATCTCAGCTGGGGCTGGAAGCGTAGGGCGTGGCCACAGGCGCTGGGTAGTTTACTGTGCACGTCCTGCAGAAAGGCAGACAGGATTGGTTTGGGATCCACCCGGGGTACGCATTGCAGAGGCTCGGAGCGGAGGCAGATGTTCGGGTATCTGGGTTTTCACTCAGGAAGTGCGAGCGCCATGTTCGTTTGTCCACCGTGGGGGGGGGGGGGGGGGGGGGGGGGGGCGAGTAAAGGTGATGGATCGACAACAATGTTAAAGTGAGACGTGTGTGTGTGTGTGTGTGTGTGTGTGTGCGTGTGCGTGTCTGTGTGTGTGTGTGTATGTGTGTGTGTGCGTGTGTGTGTGTGTGTGTGTGTGTGTGTGTGTGTGTGTGTGTGTGTGTGTGTGTGTATGTGTGTGTGTGCGTGTGTGTGTGTGTGTGTGTGTGTGTGTGTGTGTGTGTGTGTGTGTGTGTGTGTGTGTGTATGTGTGTGTGTGTGTGTGTGTGTGTGTGTGTGCGTGTGTGTGTGTGTGTGTGTGTGTGTGCGTGTGTGTGTGTGTGTGTGTGTGTGTGTGTGTGTGTGTGTGTGTGTGTGTGTGTGTGTGTGTGCGTTATCCCTGTGGAAGATGACTGAGGAAATTTGACGGATCGGTAGGAGTGTTAAAGTGCTTATTTTTCATTTTAACTTCTTTTTTTTTGGTTTTACATCAAATGATTTTATGCGGATCGTATGAAAATACGATGTTTCTATCAATCAACGTGCTATGCAGATTATTGCTGCCTAACGACTTCCAATACGTACTTCCACCCAGACACTTCACAATATGAATATGCCACAATGCCGAGTCTGGAGATGGCCGAGACTAGTTCGTATAAAGTGACATCTTCTTCAGAAAGATTCTGAACGTTCTGTGGGTCACAAGTTTTGGACGATTGATATCACTTTCATCATTCATAATATGGATTCCTGAAGAAAATTTGAAACAAAACAACTAGGAATTAGCGAACAAATACCCATGAATTAACTATAGGACTCATTTTTCAACTTCATACGTGCGTGCGTGCGTGCATGCGTGCTTGCGTGCGTGTGTGCGTGCGTGCGCATGCCAGCGTGTTTGGTGTTTGTGTGCGTGCAAGTGTGTCTGTCGGTGTGTTTGCGAAGGTATTTTAGGTAGCGTTCCTTTCCGAGTGCATCTTGGAATGGCGCTGGTGTGTGACACGCGTGTGTGTAGCCCAGTGGGTAGGAAGCTGGCGTGTGTGCGGTGACCAGGGCTTGCTTTGCTGTCCACTTTGAGGGTGGTGGTCAGACCATGTGAAGGATACGTGAACTTCTTGCCTCCCAGTCCACAGAAACTGATCTGCGCGTAGAATATGTCGTCGTCCGTCTCTGGCAGCCTGAAACCATACTGTTGTTCACACACACACACACACACACACACACACACACACAACACACACACACACACACACACACGCAAATTCGTGTTTTCTCATCACACACACACACGCACACACACACACACACACACACACACACACACACACACACACACACACACACACACACATGCTCGCGCGCGCGCATGAATATAAGCAAATGCTTATGCAAACAAGCGCAAACTCACTCAAGCCACAAACGCACGCTTGTCTATTACACAAACGGCACATACGTGCACTGACAAAATATGACACTATCCACACACGAACAAACGCACAAGCGTATGTGCTCGTACAAAAAAAAAACACACACACACACACACACCCACACA
>CM031609.1:91610569-91628069 GCA_018398815.1 Conus ventricosus
CACACAGAGGTGGGGGGGTGGGGGGGGGGACAGGGAGACAGCTAAGCCGTCCTTTCTTCAGGCTGTCAAACACACCAAGAGACGTATAAACACCGATATCAGACTCACTTGCTACTCCACCCACGTTTTTTGGGCGAACTCGAAAAAGTGGCCTAAAAGCCGCCTATTCTGTTCTCTGACAAGTAACCAAAAATAACGACCTACAAACAAACTATTCTGTGTACGGTTATGTCCGTTTTTAATTCTAAATTTACTAAAGTTTTCATAGAGTTGCGTAGAGGAAAGTAGCCTGGGGAATGACACATTCTCATTGAGTAACGCAGGGAAAAAAGCTGATGTGGGCTGAACCGCGCCATATACACGGTGGGTTTGCCACCTGGCCTATCTGACACTTTCTCTCTCTCTCCCTCTCTCTCTCTTACTCACACACACACACACACAACACCCACGCCAAACTAAAGGACACCTGCCACACACAGGAAGCAAACACACACACACAGGGCACAAAAAATAAATTACTGCTTTGCACCTCCCTACCCTCTTCCCCCTCCTTCCTACACTGCTCGCTGTGGCTGCTCACCACACTTGCCACGTCGACACTGTTGACGTGGCCCACGACTGGGGCTGTCATTGTTGTTGGAGCAATTGAACAAGTCGGCTGTGTGTTTCGGCGGCGCTCTATCTGTTGTGACACATGTGTTTTAATGGTGTATTTTAAAATGGCTAAAACGTTTACTGAGAACAGGTTTGTTTATTTCGAGGCCATTAGTTTTACTTTAACTGCATGTTAGAGTATTTGTTGAAAGAATTAGTTGAGTCGTCAGTGAAGGCAAGCCGGACTTTTCACATGTACTAGCCCGCACAGCGGGGTGTGTTAACACGTTCCTCGCTATACAGCGTGGAGCTGCTATTTCTTGTTCTTCATTGCGCTTAACTGGTAGTTGTCTTGAAGGTAGGCGAAGCATGTTGTAACCGGAGAAGAGACTATCTTAAAGGTTTTTTGGTTCAAGGAAATGAAACAGATGTAAGCCAGTTTTAATACGGGTTTGGCTATTGTTGAGATGGTTCCTTATCTAATAATGGCCGCCCATTGTTTGAAAAGTGGCCGAAGCAAACAAATCCATCACGCGTTGATTTGTTGGGAGCTGGCTTTGAGACCGCTTACAGCCATGTTAAAAAACATGGCGTTCATTTCTTGATGGCGGGGTAAACACGACCTGATTCGTATTTTTGAAACATTTTTTTTGCTTTGTTTTCCTCCCAAGTAAAAAATGTTCTCAGTTTGTATTAGACTTGATTGATTGTTAACTAATAGATTCCAGTGTTCATTTTGTGGCAAGCTGATCTGTGTATTTTGATGGTGTATACTTTTCTTTACTTTTCTAATTTAACCAGTTCATTTGCCTTTATGTGTGCCTTATGCAACCTGAATGGCGATTTCGTATGTTCTGGCAAACAAACTAGATAGGGTTAGGCGTCCTTAGTACATCTAAAGTATGGAGAGAGAGTAGTGGTGGCCAGCACTTCTTTCATATAAAATGATTCATATACAATGTCGGTTGTACTACAACCTAACAAAAAACTTTGTGTATCAGATAGGCGCGACCTCGTTCACACAGGCACGGCAAATGGGCGACCAAAAAAATCATTTTAATAGCGGGAGGGCTTGCCAGGGGAGGGTGGGGTGGGGGGGTGTATTCATTCAGGTTGACAGCGCGCCAGGTGTCGTATAGCCAATGTTCTAGACTGTTGCGTTGTCACTCCCACTTTTGTGGCCGCAACATTAGCAAAGACCGCTTGTTTGTCCATTGAAGGTGTTTTGGTGTAGTGAGAAGATATTTACTGGGTTTTGTGCAGGTTGGGTTTGTTTATATAATTTTTTTGATCATGGCAGAATAAAGACAGTGGGAGTTTTCTATGCTGACAATTACTTGACGAGCATGTTGAGGTACCATGCAAAATTTGTTGTTAGTGTTTGGATGAGTTGAGAGCGGCAGGCCCTTCATATTCTCGCAAAACTAAGAGAGAATTGCTCCGTTTGTTGAATCCATATGCTAAAAGGTTTGCTACGTTGGTCTTTCTTTCATAGAAGTGACTCTATGTGGAGGGATTTGTATTTAATGTTTTCTAGCAGTGAGGAGATTAGAAAATTATTTTGGAACTGCTTCCGTACAAGAACCAATTCAACTCCAAACACTCACTCCTCTCAAAGTCCGCAGCAGTGAGAGAGAACCAGCGCTCCCGCCCTGAGCGGTCTAGGTCAAGTGGCAAGCGTTTCTTTAGCGTCTCCACCCCCTTAGAGCAGTTAAAGGGTTCATGGGCAAAGCCGTTTCTTTAGAGCTCAACCTGAGCGGTCAAAGGTCACAGTGGCATGCCTTTGGAGGATCCAGCGCTTTACCCAAAGAGGCGGTCAAAGGTTATCAGCTGTGAGAAGATAGACTTTTTTTTCTGCTTGTCGCTTTGCTGTTACGCTCCACTCTCACATACAAAGGCTCTGTCTATTCATACGTCTTGCGCCCCATTGTGGTGTTACACTGACAAATAATAAAGCTCTGGGTATACAACCACACATACTTCCCACCCCACAAGTCACCAAGTCCTTAATTAAGGTTTTTTAATTAAGTCACCCCCAGGGTTTCGTAAATTAGTTTTTTTAATTAAGTTATTTCAAGTTCTTAATAAGTTCTTGATTTTAGTTTTTAATTAAGTTCGTGATTCAAGTTCTTAATTAGTTCTTGATTAAGTCATCCTCTAAGTACAACCACGTTTGTATTTTATAATTATCAAAAAATACAAGCTATGTTTTTATCTTAAATAGTAGATGTTAATATAGTACAACCACACGCCTCAAAAAACGTGTCGACGTTGAGGATGTCTTGCTCTGCGTTTTTCTGCATAGATTTTAATGAAGTTATTACATCAGAAGCAACGCATTGATTACAATTATGGTCTATGGAAATGTCTTATAGACTCCATGTCTGATTTATTGACTTTATCATTTTATTTATCGCCATGATTCTATTTTTTATAAAAAAAATTAAAATATTATTTGCATTTAAAATGGATCAAAGGATCTTTTGTTATTGGCGGTTTTGGCGTGCAGTTGTCTTTTTCTGCATTTAATGGTTCAGATTTTTTTTGTTTGCTATTGATTTCTGTTGCAATTGTGTATATATTTTATAGCCGCCAATAATGCCCCCAACAGCAGCAATGGCGGCCAAAAATGGCAACAGTTTTAAGTTCATATTCCATGAAGATCTTTGGGGCCCTTGTTCACATTGGTGTTTTTATAGCTTGCATTGAATCAACTTGTTCTGCGTTGGCGGTGTTATGTTTTCATGATGAGGTTATTCTGTAACATTTATTTTTTTTGTCTCTGTTCCACTCTGCTTTTTTTTCCTGGCTTCAACACGCCCAGGATTTGTACTGGTTACTTTTCCACCTAGATTCAATGTTTTTCTGATTCTGCTGATTTTCTGGCTTGGTTACTTTCTCCACCTGATTCTGGTTCTGTTGATTTTCCAGCTCGTTCATTTTGGAAGGGAAACAAAATTCTATATGATTAAAAAAGTAATTAATCCCATGATTACTGGCGATAACAATGTTTCCAAATTTGTTAGTTTAGATCAACACCTAGAGACTCTAATGGACTTGTTTTTTTAAAACTGGTATCTTGCGATAATCATACGTAAGAATCTTGTTCAGAATAATGGGAGCATATTCTACTGATAGTTTAGTGTACCAGAAACTAAGAACCGTTTGCCCAAGCTTGGTCACCATTCTAGACCCCAGCTGCGCTTCATACCTGTTATGATACTTTCAAAAATGTCTAGCTGGCGGACATCTGGTGAATTGTTCTATGCTGAATTCAGGTTCGAGGAACTGTTATGTTTTTCCACATGCTGCTAAAGAATACAGCCTCTCCTTTTTGGGCATAATAGCTTGATCATTAACTGGGTCCATTCATAAGTTCGGGAGGTTAGGCTGCCTTGTGCTGTAGGAGATCATCGCTGTTCATGTTTTTTAATAATTATAATTATTTTATTTTATAAAAAAATGAGCACCGAAAAAACTGTTGCTAACCTTGTATACCATTCTGCTGTTATTGGAGGGCTAAGTGTAGGTTTACTCAATGCTTGGTAAAAGCCTGTTAAGAATTTAAAACCAGCAGATCTTGGCAAACTGACTTTGAGGATTCAGCAAAGCTGATTGCTATCATTGCAGCTTCGGTTGCCCCGAAAGATTTCTTAGTTAAGCAAGGAATAATTCCAGACAATATAAATATGTAAGAAAAAATACATTTATAAAAAAAGGCTTCACTCGCAATAATGATAGGCGGCGCTGTGGTGAATGCGCTTGCTTTTAGCGGCAGTAATTTTGCATTTAGTAAATGGGGGAAAGACGGCGAGAGAAAAAGACATAACAAAGCTATGGAGGAACTAGCAGCTGCACAAGACGCCTATGAAAGGCAGAGACTTGAGCAGTTAGATTTTATTAATGACACACTGAAAAGACAGGGGCATGCAGCTTACATATTTAAAGATGTTGATCAAGCAATTAAAACAATATTATCTAGTAACAGGCAAACCAGTCCAGACATTGCCCCACCAAAATTCAGTGACTTTTATCAACCATCAGAAAAACAAAAGATGCAAGAAATCGCGTTTATTGTCGTTGGTATGACCGTCGTGTATTTTGTTGCGCATAATATCAGCTGAATAAAAAATGAACAAAATCTATTATTCGCCCAAAGGATATTGGAAGGGCATCACAGCAATTAAAAAGCTAAGCCAAGCGGCAGGGTCAGTGAACAAACAGCAAAGGAATGGTTATCTAAACAAGCGATTTGGCAAATTTATTTACCTGCCCCTAGACGAATACAGAGACGCACTTTGTGAATACAACACCGAACGACACCCATCAAATGGATCTTCTATATTTACCCTCTGATAGGATTAGGCGAAAAGATTTAAGTACGCACTCACAGTCATTGACATAGCTTCAAGATACAAAGATGCGGACCGTTAACACAAAAGAGTGCTTCTGCTGTTGCTGTTGCTATACAACTGATATACCAACGAGGTCCCTTAACTTATCCTCGCATGATTCAAGTCGATGATGGAAAAGAATTTAAAGGTCAAGTGAATCAATTATTGTTAAAACACAGAGTTACTATTAGAAGAGGCATTCCGGGAGTTCACAGATCACAGGCTTTAGTTGAAAACTTTAACAAAACAGTTAGCCGAAAGACTTTTCTCCTACCAGTATCACAGAGAGCTGATTGACAATTCTCGCAACACAGAATGGGTTAGAAGACTGCCCTCAGTTTTGCGCGCAATGAATAATGAAGAATTTAAAGGGCTAAAGCCAGTACAAGCAATCAAAAGAAAAAACAATAAATGTTGTTGAAGAGCCTTCATCCGGCAAACTATTACCGTTTGGTTTGAAAGTAAGGTACCTTTATTTACCGGGAGAAGCAGAAGGGGACACCCGCATCAGGGCAACCGATCCAGTTTGGAGTGTTGACCCGTATGAAATAAAAAGAATTGTAAAGATGAATCCGCCCGTGTATTATTTACGAGAAACTGGCACAACAAAACAACCAGCTCCTCAAAGATCTTTTGTAAAAGAAGAACTGCAGATAATCCCGCAAGACACAGTTCCGCTTTAATTAATTTACGGTTCTCCAGTGCCCAATTGCATATGAAAACTCTGGATTAACAAACACCCGTTTTGTGTTTGTTCTATCTAATGACTTCTTGTTACAACTGTTGTGTTGATCTCATGTAGATTAGATCGCAGTTTACGTTGTCATGATGAAAAGTCTTATTGCCAAACAATGCTTCTTTGTAGTTGTCATGTGATATGTTTGACTGCACAACGCTGCGGGATATTCCTTTTGCTTTCTTAATGATTTTTCCTGGCTCGAAATACTGTACATTTTTGACCTTAACCCCACATACTCCTTGATCACCTTTCCAGATAATTCATCCTTCATCTTTCCTAAAACCTTCTTGTTAGTAATTGAATGTAAAGGCGAATCTTTAGGGTAATCGGACGTGTCATACCATCCTGCATGCTCTTTAGCTACTTCCATTTCCATGTCTTATAGATGTCTTCAGTAGGGATATCTATAACAAAAACTGTCTGTATCTGTGTAAAGTACTCTGGACTCTGGATACGAGGGTTTAAAGTAGTCATAAAGAAATTCTAACATCAAAAGCTTTGATAATTCTAAAACAGTAAACCAATAAAAACGGGTTTGTCCAATTTGACTTTCTTTTTCTTCATCATTATGCCAAAAAGCTGATCATGAAATCTTCTAAAGTCCTGATAATTAGGTTTTGAAGTCAGCTTAATTGCTTCGTTCTCTTTGGTGACTATCTGACATCTTTGCGCTTGTGCGGATTCTCCATAGTCTTTCCAAAACAGCTGTTGTTCTCAGCTTAAAAAAGTCTTTTTCTGAAGCATCTGTGGATTTAGTTCTGAGATCAGTGTTCTTCATGATGTATGGTTTTTCATGAACTGTTCTTGATCGAAAGCAATTATACGATGGACAGCTGTTAACTTTAAACCATGTCCTAAATAAAAATTGTAGAAGTCTGTAATGACAGACATAATTTTTTTGCCTCGAAGATTAGGCACAAGTTTAGGCGGCTCTCTTGGGTCCATCTTTAGACTTTCTGCTGCTAAGGGATAGTCATTATGCAGGTCATGGAGTTCATGAGGTTTATTCTAAGTCAACTTCTAGAATGAAACCACGCTGTTGATCAGGCGTTAAACTGCCTAACCACTTTAATCCCTTTTTGAATATTATTCGTACCTGTGTACATCTTGAAGTTACGTAATGGAAGCGATTGCGCCATAGCCCATCCATACAGATTGTTTGCATCTAAATACATGAGATAGTTAGACCTTTTACTTGGATCATAGTCGTCCAAGTATTTGTTGTTTGCTTTACAGTAATGATGCGACGCCATACTAATTCCCCCACGCAATCCGTTTTCAATCATCTGAATCATTGGTAAATCTGACAATAAATCAATCTGTACTCCAGTAAACTTTAAGAAAGCGTCCCAGCTCATCCCAGGCGCAGAAATGTAATGCGCAGGATCCAGGCTATAATGTTTCATGCAGGTCTTTCTATAGTTTTCAAAGACGTCCGCCAACAAACATGTATCTCCCATCAAGTAGGAGTCATGATAGTCTCCCATCGTTTTACAATCTAACTTCTGCCACGCATCTTGAGCATGCTGGTAATCGGAGTCGCTGATGCCCTTTTCCCTCTAAGACTAGAAAAGAACGCGCCTTTAGGAGGAAGTGTCTCTTCGTCAAACCTTTCCCAACTGTTCATGTACTCATAAGGGTAAACACCCTTCTAACAAGCGTTGAGTCAAAATATTTTTCCGTTATTGGGCAGGACTTTAAGGACATAGCTAGTGACTCTAATGATCCCATCATGTGTTGCATAGAGTCATAAAAAGACATGTTATTTAGATTAAAGCACATGTACTTTTCTGATGACTGTGCAATGCATGCTACCCTGAAGGCGTTGGTTACTGCTTGCAATATAGATGAGAGTCGTAACCTCGCAAGTTATGAAAGAAGATGGGCAGCTTCCATGTTTAGGATCAAACTTTAGTTGAAGATTGCATTTACTGTGCGCTGCTCCTCTAAACTTCCCACTAATGTGATCATGGTCTCTTACTGCCGGATGGCTTCGTCTGATGAGAGGCCTAAACCGCAAATCCAACAATGTGTGGCTGAGTCATACTGTTGTTGGTCTTCAGGCGTCATTATGATTTCAGATAAATTCAGATTATTAGAACAGTCATTGCGCACTTGCTGCATGCGTTTTAAGAATGTTTCTGCAGCATCTGGCCCTCTATTTTAATTCTGGTTCTGAATAAACGCCATCCGACCTAACAATAATGAAGGCAAATGAACAAATCTGATGATTACTTATTAAGACTGTTTTTTGAAGTTTTTGTGGTGCTGGCCCTTCATAAGGAACAATAAGCGACTCGAAGTCTGCGTAAACTACGTATGGAGAATTTTGCATCCGTTTCCAGTTCTTAAAACTAACTTTAGATCCTGGTGGGGGCGTAGTTAGTTCTGTATTACAGTCAACTGGGCCGATACAATGTTTTCTTATGTTCGCTTGCGGCTTGAACAGATGGCATTCTTGTTAAACATTTTCTGCAGAATTCTTGTTTATGCCCAATTTTGAAGTATGGCCAATATCTACTCATTGTGCGTATCAATGTGTAATGCGGCAGCCCCTCTGGTGAAAGCATCAGCAGTAAGTCAACATGATTTTTGTCTGGCTCGCAATCTTTGGGGCTGTTCTTGGACACTTTAATCGGCACCAAATCTGTTTCCTCATCCCATGTGTAGACATTAACAGTTATGGGTTTGTTTTGTTCTTCAAACTGATCAATTTGGTCTACGCTAACAGGAAAGGACACCCCACTAAAGTTAAGATCATTGATGTAAGGGCGATAGTTAGACACTCTCTCTGCGTTTTTGCGGGCGTAAATGCAGCCTTGCAAGAACACACCACATAAAACATTTATTGTCTGTATTCTTTATGTTTAGAACTGCTTTTTTTGCGACTAATGCTGGAGGTAGTGGAATGTGAGACTTGCCAACAATCGGCGCATACTTAGACTGTTTTAATCTGATCTCTAGGACTTCGCCCTCTGACCAACCAGAGCCTCTCATTTTGGCTTCTTCAGCGGCAGCGTCAAACTGTGTAAGCAGTTCGTCTGCCCAACCGGGAGTTAAGTCGTTATGAGAAAGAATAGTCTGTTGTTTAGTCGAGACCCAGACTTCTAGATTTTCTTCATTTATTGTTACATAGTCGATTAAAACAGCTACATTACTTTAACTGGCGGGTCTATTGTTAGTTTACTTGGAACTTGAGAAATTGCATGTACAACGCTTGCCTGTACGTTTGTTGGGTCAATGACTTCTAAATCAATATCATTCAGTGCTCTTGACAAATTTTCTTGCATTGCTCAAAAAATTCGGCTTGTCCTTCATATATCTTAGCCATGTCGAGTCTCTTTTCTAACTCAAAATATTTATTTAAATTAAAAAAAAATACTTAATCAGAATCAATATCGACGGTCTTTTTGCGCTTAGACTCATAAACTAAAGTATAAACACCTTTTGGTGTTGTTAATGTGAGCTGTTTTAGAGCAGAGTTTAATGTTTCGTTTACTTTTTTTAAGCATTCCTTTTTTATCTGCTCGGCGTCTGGCTGTTGAGAAAAACTTGCCTCGCCTTTCTTTGAAGATCAAACTTTTGTCTTTGTAGTCATCAAAATCGGCCTGTAAACGATTAAATTCTTCATCCGTGATGTTTGAGTCAACTAGCGCTTTATTTATTATCAGCTTGAACGAACTAAGTTTAGCCGTTATTAGTTGAACCATAGCTGTGTGCTTTTGGAGTTTAGTTTTTTTTTTTGCTGGCGGCACCTACAGCTAATGAACACAGGCCAAGAGCTAAAGACAAACCTCCTAGAGGTAAAGCTGCGGGCGCGCCTATGCCCGTTGCTAAGAGACCTACGCTCGTTCCTGCTGATAGAGCACTAATAGTCGATGCTCCAGTATTAACATAAGTAACAGCATTAAAGACAGCAGAATACCTTCGTTTGGCTTTGCTGTATTTTGAAAGGTCTTGCTCTAGTTTTTGTTGCATTTGTGTAATGTTGGTTAATCTGAAGGTTTTTACTTCAGGGCTTTCTATAACAGCAGAATTGCCAGCTATCTCTTCTCTCGACATCTCCGGTGCTGTAGGCACATTTGGATAAACCTGAACAGACATGCTTTTTATAAAACGAAAAATAATTTAGTATAATACATATTTTAATCTGTTTTCTTCAATATTCAGCTGCGCATCATATAATAAAAACAAATGTACATTAAGCGGTTTATCGGCTTCTTCTTCTTTATCAATTGAATGTTTATTACGTCTCTCACATTTCTCCCGCTTCCATACAACTTATTATCCTCTGTTGACCTTAGGTCAATCCATAAACCGTATTTTGTTGTTAAATAATCATCAAGCCTAACATTGTGAAGATGTAAATCTTTAGACACTAGGTCTGCTTTGGGATTTCTACCCTCCCACCCCCAAACAATTTTCTTATTTCGTCAAAATGATGATAAGGTCTAAGCCCGCTAGCGTAGATTTGGTTAGGACTACCGTCAATTGTACATTGCACTTTCGTTATTTTAGGATTAAAAAACTTTTCACTTGCTCTTGCGAATGGTTCTTCATCTTCACACAGCAATAAAATACCTTTAAGCGATATTGCTGTGGTGCTAAAACTAAAATTCCATATAGTGTTTGCCCTGCTTCTGGGATATGTTGTATGATGAATCACTCTTTCGTAATATATTGCTAATCTTGACTGATATTGGTGCTCAATCAGCCTTGCTAATTCATGGTTGCTAACAACGTCAAACTCTAAACGAGATGTCAGAAATGCTGTACTTTGCTTCGGTGTCTGATGATCTGATAACACGTTTGTATTCATTAAAAGTTAGTTCATATGACAATCTGTCTTTTAATGCTCCTTGAAAAGTATGGCGCATGCGCTTTTAACAACTCAAAATCTAGGGGAATGGAAAAGCGATTACCATACGCATAACTTACAGCTAAAGCCTTTTTGCTGCTTTAGCACCTGAGGCGAGTTCGGCGCCTATTCTAAGTTTTAGTGCTTCTTCATTGCCGATTCCTTGAAACGCAAGATCTTCCCTTTCGTTCCCGGTTAGCCATAGATCAGAATAGGTTAAAAATATGTCTGCATTATGTAAAGAAAATATTTCTTGTCCCTCAAGTTTTATAGAAATTATCTTAACGATTGCCCGCCCCAGATTCTGTACAACTGTCCTGTTTGGGTCTGTTGTTGAATCGAGCGCTATTTAAAGTAAGACGCGCAGAGCCTGGCACAATCACTTCATCCGCTCCTAGGTCTGGAAATTTGACAGTAAGAATTTGATCCGCATCAATAGTAGATGGATTATTTGGAACAGTAATATTCCGCTTATTTCCCTTCACGCCTTTGGGCTCTTTTAGTTTTCTATGCGGGTTAAGAATCGAGCCATGTGCTGACATTTTTTTATAAACAAAATAAAAAGTTAATTATTTAAAAACATGGCAGGCATTGAAGGTGAAGAAGATTATGATGTTTTTGATCGTGGAGACGACATGAGTGAAATGACTCCTTTGACACGGCATCGCTCAATTCTCTCAATGCAGCGTGAATTAACAGAAAGTACGGTCGGAGCATTTTACAAAAATTTAGGTCAAGAACCTCCCGAATTTATAGACCCAAATGATTTTGAATTAGAAGATGGTCATTTGTTTGTAAGGGGCGATCAAGGGCAACTTGTTCGGCTTACAACCTAAACCAGACCCATCAAAGTTTTTAGCCAAGAGTACAATTATACAAAGACTCAGTGTGAAAGATCAAAATCGCCTTGGCATTTCTAAAACAAAATTAGATAGGGAGGCAGTTGCTAAACTTCAAAACACACTGCAAGAACTCCCGACAGATAACCAAATTCAAAACATAGAACTTAAAGAATTAAATCAATCGGCAGATGAAATAATAAATGTAATAGAAGCAGAAACCAGTTTTTTCAGAAGAAACAGCGTTAAAAACAATTAATGATTCCCCCATTGCCTATGCGGGAAATAGCGCCCTTGATCATGCTTTGAGAAGGATCAGAGGCGAATTAACAAACAATTTAGCAAAACTAGGTGAACTAGATGAGCATATAAAAAGAGAAAAAGAAAAACTCGTTGAGGCTGATGACGCCAACTTAGGGCATGATATTAAAGAAAGAATAACCCAAAGACTAAAAAATCTTGAGCAAGAAAGATCAGCAAGACTAGAAGTGCTAACTACTAACCGAGACCAATTACGAACTCAAGTGAATAGAATAAGAGAAAACTATCCGAAAAATTTTATATGAAGACACGACACTAGCAGAACGAATACGAACACTGTTTAGAGGGGCAAGGAGTCACATTAGTAAGCGTTATAACAGCCTTAGGATTTGCAATAAGTACACTGGTGATGGCTATTACAGGCGGGGGTGGAGGTCAAAGTCCAGTGCCTCCGCCCCCATTCGCCTCCACCTGATAAATCATGGGTAAAAAAACAGCTTGATCATCTTGCGAATTTATTAAAAAAATTAGCCGGTAAAGCCGTAAACGCTTTTCCAGGAATATTGGGGAGTATTGTCAGCTGGCTTTTGTCTACTGCAAGCAAAGTAGTTGGCTTTATGGCCGAGCACTTATGGACATTAGTTCTTGTAATAGTTGGGTTAATTTTTAGTAAGATAAGACCAAGTAATCCTAGGCCAGTTAATCCAAGAACAAGCGCTGTCTTTTCATATTCATGGTCATCGCGAACAGAGTCCGCGAGCTTTGCTGAGTCTTCAATGGCCTTTGGGCTTTGGACTTCGGGGATTAGATGACTTATTCTTGGGTGTTCTTTTACTGCTTGTAATATTACTGGCTCAGAATTTATGTCGTTTTCCCAACCTTCTGTTCATTGCCTGCTATAAGAATTTCATTATTATAGTTTTTTATTATTCCCACCTGGAGTCTGAGGTCAGAAGGCAGCATGTATAAACCAGTGCCACGGCAAAGTCTACTTTCGATCTTGCGTATTGTAAAACATTTTGGTATTTTTTTAATACTTGAAGGTAAATCAACTGTAGAATTAATAGCGTCCTCTAAATTTGCTAAGTATTGTTTTTGCGCGTCAAAGCCAGTAGAAGGATCAGTTATGCTCGATCTTGCCTGTGCTTGCGACCCTAGCAAACACAAACGTAAGTACGAATAGAGTCGTTTATTCGTTCTATTCCCGCCCTAGTTAGACCCTTAGAAGTGTCTAAGATAAATGTTGTCCATGCTGTTTTATGCTCTTGCTCTATGGACCCGAGGTGAAAAGCTGTTGCGCTTGAAGAGAAAGATGTGTAAGGAGGATTCCAGTCAAATTTAAACTTTCTGTGCATGCCCCAAAAATAAGGGGTGCCTAAGCCATGATTAAGATCCAACTTTTGTCTAAAGTCCGTCTTGGTGTTAAAATCGAATTCGTTACAGATCCTTTCAAAAGCCTTCATGTCTATATGTTGCTGAATGGATTAAACGGTTTGTCATTTGGTAATGGCGCTCGCAGTTCAGTCAAAATACGTCTGAAGGTGTAATAAAATGAAATCTGTACACTGACCTCACCAAAGGATCAGGATGATTTAAGTGATCAGCATACGACACTCCACACCCAGTTGATGCACAAAACACAGCAAAGTTTAACTGGTTCTGGTAAAACTGCATCGGATGACTAAACCACGCTTTCGCGATGTAGTCTTTTTAATAGGGGGGTTAAGATATCTGTTTAATGGAGTACTCACCTTTTTATGAAAAGCGACAGCCTGGGTCACAGAAATGTCGAGGGTGTCAGTTGTTATATTTTTTAGGATTGTAGTGCGGCCCAACAGAATATTTTGCCATCAGTATATTTGAATGCACTCATTTTTAATTTGTTTTAAAAAATGTTTGTAACAATAACAACCCAAGACCGCCCTTCGTTTTTAGAACATGCTATTAATAACGAATGCGGAACCAGAACAGTCGCGCTCCATGAAATATTCTACAAAGTCGTATGGTTTAATATAAGCGAAGCCAAGGAGAATAATAAGGTTCTAAAAGTTAACAGAGCAGGGACCAAAATGAGCCAGTTACAATACCTGATGGTTATTACGGGTTTTGCTCACTAAAAGAAGCAATGAGTAACTTTAACATTACTCTCAAACTTAACAATGCAAATCTAAAAACAATGTTAACATTTAAGCTTGAAGAAGAAGAAACATCTTACTTTTTTGATAGAGAGCTAGCTAAAATGTTAGGCTTTACAACTGGCAATTTACCCACTCATAGTTTTATTGCTGAGCCAGACAAACTACTTATGAGGGGGAAAATCCGCTCGATCTTGCATTACATTCATTACTCTATGTTCATTTGGATGAGCTAAGCACTGATGAAAACTTATATGATGGAAGGCCTTCAACTGTTTTAAGAGCTCTTCCATCAGGGAAAGCTGCATATTGCGATTATGAAATTATACAATTCCCTAATTTACAGTTTAAAAGATTAGTTTGTGGAAGGGTCGGATCATTTAATATAAAAATCAAAGACAAAACAGGAAAGCCGTGAAATGTGATAACCTGCACATTGTTTTGGAAATAAAATAATACGTTACTAAAAAATAATGTCGCGTGGGCCAGAAGAATCAGGAGTTACATTAGCGCCTGTAAGGTGTATAACCTTAGAATTAAAAGACCTTGCAGATGTTGCGGACTTTGAACAGAATGGTGAGATAGGCACTTTGTATGGTTTTGAGTACACTAAAGATGGTGATTATAAACGCAAAGAGGTTGACGACAACAAAAGGTTTCCTAAACTAGAGCAACTACGCAATCTAGAGGCAAATAATGTTGGCCAGTATGAATATAAAAATAGTTCGAAAACCTGACCTCAAATGGCACTTAGAACCATATTTAGAATGGGAAATAAAATTTGAATTCATAAGCCCATTTACATATTTTAGCCGTCAAAAAAGTTCAGAAAAGCATTCAACTCTGGCCTTTACATGTAAGTCTTATGCCGGACGACAATAGTCGGAAAGAAATTGAAATAACGCCGTATGGGAAAAAACAGTACATCCTCCACAGAAAAGAAACAGTTGTTAAAAAAAGCTTCTACAAAAATTACAGTTCTTTCCAAGCAGAAAATTAGGAGACACGTTCACAATGATATTTGAAATTTCTGTCTTTAAAGATGTGGAGAGGGATGGGGTTGTGGGCGTTAGTGACGTCCTTATAAAAGGAATTAAATTAGCTGGCAAAACTTAGACGTTAAAGCCTTAACGTTGTTGTCGTCGTTCTTCACAATGGTGAGGATATTAAGATCATAACAACAAGCAACAAAATCAATGTTGACTTAAATAGAAACAATCTTACAGAACTAAATTGGATTAATCTTACACATTTAGGCCTCATAGGGTTTTATTATACTGAACAAGTTTTAACAGAGGACATGATAAAAATAATAACTGGATTAGATTAAATCGCCAAAAACCATGGAGCAGTTAAAACTTTTATGACAAAAACTCCTCATTGCTCATTGATTTGTGGGCAGACTGGTTGTGGAAAAACAATATTTATCCTCGACCTGTTACAAACAGTTTATCGTTATAATTTTAATCATATTGTGGTTTTCTGTCCAACACTTAAATGGAACAAAGCATATCATGATAGAAGGTTTATATGGGCAGATGATGACATATATTTAGTTGATCCTAGCAATAAACTGAGTGAGTGTTTAGAGCAGTTTTATAGACTGTTTGAAGGAACGCAGACACTATTTATTATAGATGACTGTTCGGCAGAAAGAGACATAGTTAAAAAGAGAAACACTTTGTCGAAACTAGCTTTCAGCGGAAGACATGCTGGGATAAGTGTGTGGATTTTATGCCAGAAATATAACTCGGTTTTAAAAGACTTTAGAGAACAGTTAAAGACTGTAGTTTTATTTCACATGAAAGACAGAGACTCATTTGAAGAATGTTTGCGCGAAAATGATGTTATTGAAAATGACCAGGAAAAACACAGGATTAAACAAAAACTGAAATCTGAAAACTTTAGTAAATTAGTATTGAAAACGGATAACCCTACACAGTATTTTGTTTGTAGGGTCGTTATTTTTTGGTTACTTGTCAGAGAACAGGAAATAAGCGGCTTTTAGGCCACTTTCGCCCAAAAACGTGGTGGAGTAGCAAGTGAGTCTGAATCGGTGTTTATACGTTCTCTCACCACCATGACAGTGACACAGATGTGGGGGGGGGGGGGGGGGGGGGGGGACAGGGGAGACAGCACACAGCCGTCCTTTCTTCAGGCTGTCCAACACATGACCATGACAGTGACACACAGAGGTGGGGGGGGGGGGGGGACAGGGAGACAGCACACAGCCGTCCTTTCTTTAGGCTGTCCAACACACCACCATGACAGTGACACAGAGGTGGGGGGGGGGGGGGGGGGGGACAGGGAGACAGCACACAGCCGTCCTTTCTTCAGGCTGTCCAACACACCACAGTGGCAGTGACACAGAGGTGGGGGGGGGGGGGGGGGGGGACAGGGAGACAGCACACAGCCGTCCTTTCTTCAGGCTGTCCAATACACCACAATGACAGTGACACAGAGGGGGGGGGGGGGGGGGGCGGGGGGGGACAGGAGACAGCACACAGCCGTCCTTTCTTCAGGCTGTCCAACACACCACAATGACAGTGACACAGAGGTGGGGGGGGGGGGGGGGGGACAGGGAGACAGCACACAGCCGTCCTTTCTTCAGGCTGTCCAACACACCACCATGACAGTGAGACACAGAGGTGGGGGGGGGGGGGGGGGACAGGGAGACAGCACACAGCCGTCCTTTCTTCAGGCTGTCCAATACACCACCATGACAGTGACACACAGAGGTGGGGGGGGGGGGGGGGGGGGGGGACAGGGAGACAGCACACAGCCGTCCTTTCTTCAGGCTGTCCAACACACCACAACGGCAGTGGACACACAGAGGTGGGGAGGGGGGCGGGGAGGGGGGGGAGAGGGAAGAGCGGATGGGTGTAGGTCGGGAGGGACCAAGAAAGTGTTCGTAAGTGGTGGGTGGTGTGTGTGTGTGTGTGTGTGTGTGTGTGTGTGGTGTGTGTGTGTGTGTGTGTGTCTGTGTGTGTCTGTTTGTGTGTGTGTGTGTGCGTGCGTGCGTGCGTGCGTGCGTGCGTGCGTGCTGTGCGTGCGTGTGTGTGTGTGAATGAGAGAGAGAGAGACGGAGACAGACAGACAGACAAAGAGACAGACAGTGAAAAAGATAGTGAGACAGACAAAGAGATGCAGACAGAGACTGAGAGAAAAAGAAGCACATAGAAAATCAAGCAGACAGGGAGGGAGAGAGAGAGGGAAGAAATGAGTACACAAGAGAGGCACAATGCAGACAGGAAGAGATGGGGACAAAAAAAAAGAAATTTTAGGAAATAAAGAAGGCACGTTGAACCACGAAAAGGGACTTCATGGACATATGCAAATGAAGCAAAAACCAAAACACACCACTGCAACCAACACTCTGCCAGTGAAAGACAACACACACACACACACATATGCACACACACATGCGCGCGCGCGCACGCACGCATGCACACACACACACACACACACACACACACACACACACACACACACACACACACACGTACGCACGCACGCTCGCGCACGCACGCACGCACACACACACACACACACACACACACACACACACACACACACACACACACACACACCATTAATTTCATGGTCATTCCACATGCAGACCTTTGTGTAAATTTATTAGAAAAAACAACAACAGGAGATTAAGGAAAATCTATATAAAA
>CM031609.1:91635569-91640489 GCA_018398815.1 Conus ventricosus
GTTGGGGAAAAGAGAGGAGAGAGAGAGAGAGAGAGAGAGAGAGAGAGAGAGAGAGAGAGAGAGAGAGAGAGAGAGAGAGAGGCAGACAGAGAGAGGCTTGGTTACAGGTAACAAGACTAGGGGCCTAGGAACGCTACGAACATATTTGACTAACGAGTCACAACATGGGGCACTCACAGTCATTATGACGGCGAAGCAATCAAACTGCTCATAAGAAGGCGCCCCAATGATGTCGGGTTCAGTGAAGATCACTTCCCTGAAATCATCATCGGTTTAACATGACTATTACGCGGCCTGTTACACACAATAAGTAAACATATAATCGATCCATCTTTCAACAAAGGCGAAAGACTATTCCGAACGCCAGATTGCATGTGCCAGAACACGCATCGCATTATGCCCATTGCCTGACCATAACCAAATCATGCTCTTCGATGTAAGATCGATCTAGCTAACTCACTCTACTGCTTTGTAGAATAAAACTAGGATCTCTTTACTAATTCAATCATTATCATTTTTTCTCTTTTTCATGCGACCTCTCCCTCTCTCTCTCTCTCGCTTTATTACTTATATGAATAGTTTGCTTATCATTGTAGAATTAGATTACAATGTTGCCATGTTGAATTATCAGTGTGAATGATATGTGTTGAAATAATGTATGCATGACAAGGACAGATTGTAAGACTAGGCTTGGCCTAAAATCTTTATCCTTGCATATTAAAGATCAATCAATCAATCTCTCAAACACGACCGACCGACAAACCACACACAGATCTTTTGCATGATATGATGGTTACGGAATTCCACAGCAAAGGTCGATCGATCGATTGTACACCCTCAAGCTGCCAGATCTCTCCATCATTTTTCTGATCTGGCTCAGACTTAGTTATACACAGATCTATGCGGGCTTAGATCACGCTATCTTGGCCTTTTAGATACAAAACACAACCTCTGACTGATGTTTTGGGATGGAATGAAGATAGTAATACTGGCAAATGTCCCGATCCTCTTAGTTTTATCTCATCTGCATGATTAGCGGATACTGAAAAGTATCTCTTGACTCACGCCCCATGAACTGTTTTATTTCTAGTCTAACCTGCATTTCAAAATTTTGGGCTGTGTTGTAACACCTCCGACTGTAGTTCCTGATTCGAGTCGCACATTAACACAGCACAGGTCAGTCAGGTCTGGAGGGGGTGCAAATAAAACAACGGGATCTTCGAATGGTTTTCTTTGCATTATGGAGAGACCATGCTCTGTAGAAGAAACTGTTTATTAGACAAACACTAAGGCCACAATTGCCACAATCTTGGTCACGGAGGATCGTCTGCTTGAACATAAAGCAGCCAGGGGAAATCACTTCCGTGATAGGCCTATGTCACCTAGGCCTATCTTCGAATGGAAAAAGCGTGAGCGTGCAGCTGCCACCCCACCGATACAAACTGCAACGCGTCTAATAATAATTATATTGATTATTATATATAAAGCTGCATATTTTCAACATTTGCAGAATTTGATCCCATTCATATTATTTATCGCAGTTTGGTCGAACATTTTTTTATTCATGTAATGAGCACCAGGCTATTTCAACAACTAACCTACGGGAGAACAGAAGACTGAAGTAGTAGCAGTACTTTAATTTAACGTCTTTTCACAAACTATGTGATATTAGACAAGAAAGGAGAGATAGACAGGCAAATAGAGGGAGATAATAGAGTTTGTTCATGTTGCGCGCGCGCGTGCGTGTATGTGTGTGTGTAGGGACGGGGTGGGGCTGGGAGTGAGGGGAGGGTGGTGTACATAACATCAGAAAACAATTAGACAGACAAACAAATAAACAAACAAACCTACACACACTATGAATATCAGATTAAAGCAAATACCTGACAGGACTACAAATCAAGCAAAAAGTAACAGAACAGTGTGTGTGTGTGTGTTCTAACATGAACTTTGAATATCACTTAATGCGGACGATTTCACCCACAAGAATTACTCGTAGTTTGGCCGGTGGCTGGGTAGTTTTATATGTTTATTCTTACCGTGATATGACACGTGTTTTTATCCAAGTTGTCAGCTTATGCTATGGCCGGCTTGAGCATTGCCGAATTCAGTGGAAAGCACTGTACAAACAATTAATATCAAGTTACATTCTGGACTGCCGAACAAACAGGTAGGGTTAAAACACAATCCGTCTGAGCAGTGTTTCTGTCAGTTTACACAACAGACAGTAGATCAAATGCAGAATAGATAATATACTGACTTCCATAAAAAACGCGAAAAATTGAAAGGCTATTTTTCGGGTGAAAAGGGGTGAATATACAATATTGAACCATTGTGGCAAGTTGTTTGGGTCCAAGACTCACGTGCAGTGAAAAAATTGTGTGAGCAACACATCATTCCCGGCATTGGAGGGTCAACAAAAATGGCAAACTGGTTGCTCATGTGAGGCACGTGCACACCATGCAGAGCAAAGTTAACCAGCGACAAGTACGCAGGCATGCAGCCTTTATAAAGCCACGCTACAAGGTTCAGATAACGACTTGCCGTCTGAGCGCTACAGAGATGCCAAGACTACGAGCAGAGGAACGCAATCGTGCCCTAGGCCATCTGGAGGCTGGTGTGGATGCCAGGCAGGTCGCCAACATCTTTAACGTCCACATCTCAACCATCTATCGTCTGCAGCACCGCATGCGAGTCACTGGTACCACTGATGATCGTCCCCGGCCAGGCCGTCCTCGGGTCACCACACCAAGAGAGGATCGCCATTTTGTTCTAACCCATCTGCGGGACAGGCGGCAAACAGCCGCTAACACTGCTCGACAGGTGCCTGGGAATCTCCAGCAACGAATCAGCCTCAACACTGTGCGGCGGCGTCTTCAGGAGAACGGGCTGGCATGTAGGCGTCCTCACAGAGGTCCGGTACTGACACCAAGACACCGGCAGGACAGGCTGCAGTGGGCACAAGCCCGAATCAACTGGCGCAGGCAGCAGTGGGGATGCATGCTGTTCTCAGATGAGAGCCGTTTTTGTATTGACATGGCTGACAGTCGTGTCAGAATATGGCGTCGACCTGGTGAACGCTATGCTGACTCCTGTGTGGTAGAGCGGAACCCTGGGGAGGCCCGAACGTTATGATATGGGGTGCAATTGGCATTAACCACGCCATAGGACCAGTCATCTTTCAGAACATTGGTCCTGGTCGCGGACAGGGTGTCAATGCACAGCGCTACATCCACCAGGTGCTCAGACCCATGTCGTTCCTTTTTTTGCGCAACACCCAAACTGGACATTCCAACAGGACAATGCAAGACCACACACAGCCAGGGCCACCCAGCAATTTCTTCAGCATAACAACGTCAATGTGCTGCCTGGCCAGCCCTCAGTCCCGATTTAAACCCAATAGAACATTTTTGGGATGAACTTGGCAGACGGTTGGACCTCCTGCGTCCACGAGCAGCAACAGCGGCCCAACTTCACCAGGCCATCATCCATGTGTGGGCTGGTGTGCCAAGGGGACGCATCAACACCTGGTCCACTCAATGAGCCGCAGGTGTCAAGCAGTTGTCCATGCAAATGGTGGCCACACACGGTATTAGGACTTCAAGCTGGTTTGTCACGTGACCTTGGATTTTCCACACAAAGACATATTGCTGATGACATTTTCACACATTACCGGTGTAATGAATCAAATCACGTTGAATTCTCGCTTCCACTCTGTACAATTGTGACCAATAAAATTCGCCCCTAACCTTCAGCTTGTTTTGCTTTCGCGTTTTTTATGGAAGTCAGTATAGATTCAATTTATTAAAAAAAATTTTTTTTAAATAACGCAGGTACTGTAGGATAATGACTCAGTCTTAGCAGACAAGCCGAAAGTGACCGGAAGAACTCTTCAATGCTTACGAATGAGATCCGAAGTTACCTTGGAAACGTAACGTTCGCATCTTCATCAGCTCATCGGAGTCACGTCATCACGCGTCTCCACTATAATGATAAGTACTACATGGTGGCAGCAGGTAAGCTCGAACCGATCGTGTAAATCATGGAACCGGCCGAAGAAAATCCTGTTTATCGCCATCCAAACCTGCCTCTGCCGAAACCTTTTGATGGATCGCCAATCAACAGGCCCATGTGGCGTCAACGCCTCGATCGCTACCGGGCTGCGTCAGGCCTCGCACTCCGAAATCGCACAGAGCAAATTACATGTAGTACATTTCTGTATGCAATGGGAGATTGTGCCCATGATATTTTGCAAACGACAAATGTAAATGAAGAAACTATTGCATATGACGATCTAAAACAAGTGTTTGAAACACATTTTGGTGATCGCAAAAACGTGGTTGTAGAACGTGCAAAATTCAATAAACGTGTTCAGAAACATGAAGAACCGATTTCATTCAGGACTTATATAAAATGGCTGAAGAATGTGAATATGGACCTTTGAAAAACGAATTGATTCGTGACAGAATTGTTGTAGGGGTCATTGATGATGATCTTTCAAATAGTCTGCAAGCCAAATCCAGACTCACTCTCACTGAAGCTGTGCAAATCAGCAGACAAACTTAAGAAAGAAAACAAAGTCAGCCCATTATCAGAGGAAATCAGAGAATCGAATTCGTAAAGAAAAAGATTGACCACAGACCTCACCCATCAATTTCAAAGAGCTCCAAAGAAAATAAACTTGGACAGTCTGATCACTGTAAATACTGTGGCAGAGAACCACACAGACGTGACATCTGCCCTGCCAAAGATGCTATCTGTAGTTCCTGCAGAAAAAGAGGTCATTACAAAGTAGTCTGTCGGTCGACAAAACCAAAACCAGTCCATGGACTCGTCGAAGAAGATGATGACTACTCTTCATCAGATGACTTTTTAGGATATATTAATAGCATTCATGATGACGATGACATTGGTCAGCAG
>CM031609.1:91641489-91676489 GCA_018398815.1 Conus ventricosus
GCCCCTTACCGCATTCCCCCCACGACTACCGCATCCAGATACATAACAGGAGAAAGAATTTTGGAAATAATTTGAATGGCCAGGTTAAAGATGGAATTAACCAGGGGAAAAGTCTCACACAATATTTCTCTTACAATTTTCGAAAACGAAAGAAAATTGCGCAAAAGTGAAGACTAACCCGGCTAACAACAACAAATCAAAACAAACAGACCACGAAACTGATGCTTACCAGCTACCCGTGGGTGACCCCGAAGAGGCGGGTCAAGGACTCTCTCTACCCTCTGTCCAGTCGAGAGGACAGAGGCGAAGATGCGGAAACAGAAGAAATGATGTCCCTCTCCTACAGGCCGACTGCAGGAATTGAAAGTACTGACTGTACTCTCGACGATAAGGTAAAGAACCAGGACTGGAGCAGGCGCCCCCAAGGACATCTTCCGCTCGAGTGAAGAGCTAACCTCCCTCAGCAATGGCGGCCAACATGCCATGCTGCGTCACAGAGTGAGCATACTTCAAACTAAAAGAAACGAAGCACGTGCGACAGGTAAAAGACAGGCGAGAGGCCGATAGACAGAAAGTTCGAGAGAAAGGTACCGGCCACCGTGAACTTGCAGGATGAATAGCACGGGCGGTGGAATTAGAGAGAGAGAGAGAGAAAGCAAACCGAAGTTGAGCTGAACCACACCAAGGTGCAACTGCACCACAAGCCACCCTAAGGGACGGATACACGACAACAGCAACGACAATAAACAAATAAGTAATTCCGCCACCTAGGTGGGTCGAACGTCGTAGGCCTCGTGACAAACTCGTGACAGCGACACTATGTTTGTCAAGGACATGGCGACCCCAGGAGAAATCATATCCATACACAACAATCCTCTTTCCCTACATTGTCAGGACCCAGAGCAGCACTCTACGTCGAAACAGATCACACCTGGTATCTACTCCTGATGAACCACCACCATCACCAACACCAAGATGCCAGAGCAGTGCAGCCCTTCATTCTCAGTGACAGCAGTCCTGTGCGGCAGTCACCACGGTCATCAACCTCAACACAATCACTGTGTCCACAAATACTCACCACACCTATGCAGCCACATACTTGCTCTGGCAGGCTCATCAAGAAGCCACAGAAACCAAATCTATGAATTATTCATTCACTCCTTTCATTGAATGAAACAGCCAGAGCATTAGTTATTGTTCTCTTAGTTATTGTGTTAGTTTTTACCATCTAGTTTAAAATTAAAAAGAGAGAGAGAGAGAGAGAGGGAGGGAGGGAGAGAAGACAGTAACCAGTATGTGAAGAACATTTTCAATTTGCAAACTGTTTTTAACTTGAAAGGGAGATGTAGGATAATGACTCAGTCTTAGCTGACAAGCCAAACGTGACCGCGAGAACTCTTCAATGCTTACGAATAAGATCCGGGAAGTTACCTTGGAAGCATAACGCTCACATCTTCATCAGCTCGTCGGAGTCACCGACACGCCATCACGCGTCTCCACTATAACGATACCTCGCATCTAAGAGCAGCAACTGCTGTAAATGGGTGGATTTTTCCCTTGACTGATTCTGTCGACAGTACCTCCGCATCATCAGCCCCCACCCCCCACCCCCCACCCCCTACTCCACCCCCACCTACCCCCCTCTATCTAATATGTAGAAAAAGAAACACCCGAAGGTGCTGGGGAGGACCCAGAGAAGCACTGTCTTCACCCGCCTTTAGAGCAGTCCTGTACCACCCTTGGAGGCCTGCGCTGTGTTGACGATGGGTACAGGCACGCACAGGACACTCCATTAAGATATCAAGGGACATACCTGCTCCTGAACAGAGGTAAATTAGACTACAGGATGCAGCTCATAACAGCCTTAAAGTAGCATCCCCATGGGTGTACCAGCCCGTATTTCATGACTGCAGAGCCCACCGGCGAAAAGCACCACCCTCCAGCTGCCGAGCACACCCCACAGACCCAACCACCCCTGCCCACGGACAGATGAAGACAGTGCCACTCCAGACACAGCCAAGCTTTCGCCATACGGTCTTATGTGCCCTCAAGAGAGAATCCAAAGTTGAAGTCTTTCCCACTGTCAACAGGACTTTCCCTGTGGTCAGTGGGTCTTTCCTCACCGTCACTGGATCTTTCTCCAGGGTCAGCCTAGTTAAGGCAAAGAAGAAAAAGAAACACACCGAAGGTGCTGGGGGGACCCAGAGAAGCACTGTCTTCACCCGCCTTTAGAGCAGTCCTGTACCACCCTTGGAGGCCTGCGCTGTGTTGACGATGGGTACAGGCACGCACAGGACACTCCATTAAGATATCAAGGGACATACCTGCTCCTGAACAGAGGTAAATTAGACTACAGGATGCAGCTCATAACAGCCTTAAAGTAGATACACACAAACGCGCGCGCGCGCAGGCACGCACACACGCACGCACCCCCCCCCCCCCCCCCCCCACACACACACACACACAAGCGTCGAAAAACAAACATCTGCAGCCTTTTTTTTTATTGTTGGTAAGAGTGTATGCACATTTACATGGCATTTTAAGTTATGTGTTTTCAATAGGATGGATTTGGATGTTTGCTCCACTTCCCGTGCTGAAACCGAATTCACCTGAAGCAAGATTCTATATTCATTTGGAACTACTTTACTTTCATTTATATATTCTTAGAGAGAGAGAGAGAGAGAGAGAGAGAGAGAGAGAGTTTATACAATATCATTCAAGGGAGTGAAGCTCTCAAATTTTCCTCATGCTTTCTTTTTGCGGTTGCTTCCCTTTTAAATGCGGTGACAGAGCTTGGTCCAGCGTCCCCTGTCAGCCTTCACCTTGACACAATAAAGTGTGTCATGTCCCAAGCATTCGAACTCAGGTAAGATAACATGGACCGTTATCGCGTCGCCTTGGAACATTGTATCTTCAGATTCAGGGAAGTGGTCATCTCCGACTGATTAGGTGTTTGGGGTCGAGAGAATCGGTGTGCCGATAAATACCTTGGTGACAGTGGTATATTGGGAACTTCAATTACCGCACCTGTTCACACAAAAAAAAAATGGCGGACGACAGGTAGAAATTAAAAGTAAACCAGGAAATGACTTCGTGAAATGCAAGTTTTAGTCGATAAGAATAGTAAGATAGTTGATAATCATACTGTATATACAGAAGTGATTAATTCATTGGTGACCGCTGTATTTGAGCACAGACTTCCACGTGCGCCAGCTTGAAAAGTACATTCTGCTCGTCTCGGGTTATTCGCACTCTCTCCACTATGGCACTTCGTGTTCGGACGAGTTGGATGAAAAATAGAAATCAGAGCAAAATAGCCCGTTTTGAGTACACGGACGTGTTGGATGAAAACAAATAGAAATCAGAGCAAAATAGCCCCGTTTTGAGTACAAAGTTGAAATGTAATAAATACAAGATATTAGAGCGGGATGAATTGTGCTGTTCTTGAACAAAATGATAGTACTAACAAGTACATTTATATAAATAACAAAAATGATGAAAAAGTTTTTTTTTCTGCCCATGGCATTGTTCACACACAGTAATAGAAAAATCGTGTAATAAATCCTTTCGTGTTTATACTTGTTTATGTAATAACTTTCAGCAGCAAAACAGTTACTGGCTCTTTCCCATGTTATATTTCATTCCAACTTTAAAAAATATGAACAAGTTTAAGGACAATATTGTTTGATTTATAGGACTAGCATTATAGTAACTTCTTTATCTTTATTTTGATTGTCGTTGGTTGATATTTTTCATTCTTCTTTTCCTAAAATACTGGTTCACTCAAAAACCAGTAGGTCACCAGCGCGCAACTTCTTTAATTTAATTTAATTTTGATTGTAGTTGGTTGATATTTTCCAAGCTTTGTCCTCTTTGTCAATTTTTCTTTGGCTAAGAAGGTGACGGGGATGGGATGGAAGATGGAGGAGGGGGAGAGGCAGGAAGGCTTTCCACAATTTTCAATATTTGTTGTTTGTAGCTGAGTAGATCTTTAATCATTGATAGAAAGTACCTCATATACCAGGGAGTAGAAAAGGATCATTTCCTTTCCAAAGCAGTGAGTGAGAAGAACACACACAACGAGTTATGATTTATGTACGCTCACTCACACACTCATGCTTGCATGCACACACACACATGCATGCACACACACACACACACACACACACACACACACACACACACACACACACACACACACACTCCAGCCAAAAGTCTGCACACAGCTTTGTACATTTACATACACTTGTGTTTTTTTTCTCTCTCTCTCTCACTCTTTCTCTCTCTCTTTTTCTCTTTCTCTCTCTGTCTCTCTCTCACACACACATGTACAGAGTTGAGTTCATCACAGAATACCAGTCATAGCTGACAGATGAGAACCGTCAATGAGACATGTGACTACCTCTGTTGTACAGGACCTAAAAGCAACAATGTGGCTGATACACGTGGTGGTTGGAGGATGGCTGCTGTCGATAGCCAGCAGCCAGGATTCCAGTGTGGCTCAGAGCTGTTTGCTGGACAACTCAGTGGGATGTGCTTTGTCCGACCCCCGTCAGTATACCCTGCGTCTGCTCTGCTGTCTCTGCTGTTTCCATAAACGTATTGACATGTCTTTGGATGAGTGGTGGTGGTGGTGTGTGTGTGTTTTTGTGTGTGTTTGTGTGTGATTGTGCGTGTGTGTGTGTGTGTGTGTGTGTGTGTGTGTGTGTGTGTGTGTGTGTGTTTCATACGTGTGTGTGTGTGTGTCACTGTGTGTGCTTGCGTGCATGGGTGCGTGCGTGTGTATCAAAAGTTAATGCAGATAAACTAGCAATGAACTTACTTTTTTAAAAATTGCAAATCTTCTCTGAAAGGCGAAATAGGATTTTGGATCAGTGCAATTGTTTGTTTCTTTTTAAATGTGTGAGTTCATGTGCACAAGCTTGGTTTTAAGTGTTATCTGAAAGATTAGAAGGGGACTGGCTGGACACAAATGTTAACACTGAAAAGGAAATCTTTTCCGACCTGGCGCTCTCAACCAGGAACCAAACCCAGTCCTTAGAACAAGTCCAACACCTTACCTATTGCGCAACCAAGATGGTTACTTGATATCTGTATAGATTTATTACCATTAAAATATGCAGTGCTTATAATTTGCATGTCTATTGGGCTCATATTTCTCATGGTTTGAATGTTAAACTCGAGACACACACACACACACACACACACACACACACACACACACACACACACACACACAACACACACACACAGAAAGACAGACAGACAGACAGAGTGAGAGAGAGAGTTATATAGTCAGAAAATAGGGTATTTCCCTGTTTAAGCCTGTGTTTTATGTGCATTGCTTGTTAGGAAGTCAGCATTGGTTTAACAGGGGCAGTACGGTACACTGCAGTGCTGACCATTAGACAGGGCTGGGGCAGCGGTCAGATAACATTCAGAGCCCAGTGGATTGGTGTTGCTGAAACTTGTGTAGTCTTGGCCTTGCTTAGTTCGTGTCCCAGTAGGGCAGTCTGTCAGAATGTGTGTGTGTGTGTGTGTGTGTGTGTGTGTGTGTGTGTGTGTGTGTGTGTGTGTGTGTGTGTACATCTGTGCACACCAGTATCTGGATCTCTGATGTATATGCTCACTGGGGTGTATTATGTCTGGTCTGGTCATTCTCTTTTCTCTCTCTCTCTCTCTCTCTCTCTCTCTCTCTCTCTCTCTCTCTCTCTCTTTCTGTCTCTCTTTATCTCTCTCCTTCTGTCTAGAGATATTTTTATTTCTCTGCCCCCTCTGTCTCACCCTCTCACTCTCTTAGTCTCTCGCTCTCTCTCTCTCTCGCTCTCTCTGTCTCTCTCTCTCTCTCTTCCTCTCTTTTCCCCCTCCTACCTCTCTCTCCTATGTCTCTCTGTATTTCTCTGTCGCTCTGTCTCTTTATCTCTGTCTCTCAGTCTGTCTGTCTGTCTCTGTGCCTTTGTGGCCTCCTCCCCACCTATCTATCCACCTCCCTCTCTTCCTCTGCCCTCCCACCCTCACTCCCTCTCTCTATTTTTTCTCACTTTCCTTTCTTTTGTTTGCGTTGACATGTTTTCAAACAGCTCTTCTCTCCCCTGTAATCATGTCTTCAAGAGACGAGCAAGGCATGATTCACTTTGACATGATGGGTGCACCAGCAAACACTGTTGTCCAGGGTGAACATAGGGACACAAACAAACCGTGTGATGGAGAAATGTGTGAGGTGGTGACAGTCAAACACTGTTGTCCAGGGTGAACATAGGGACACAAACAAACCGTGTGATGGAGAAATTTGTGAGGTGGTGACAGTCAAACACTGTTGTCCAGGGTGAACATAGGGACACAAACAAACCGTGTGATGGAGAAATGTGTGAGGTGGTGACAGTCAAACACTGTTGTCCAGGGTGAACATAGGGACACAAACAAACCGTGTGATGTCGAAATGTGTGAGGTGGTGACAGTCAAACACTGTTGTCCAGGGTGAACATATGGACACAAACAAACCGTGTGATGGAGAATTTATGTGTGAGGTGGTGACAGTCAAACACTGTTGTCCAGGGTGAACATAGGGACACAAACAAACTGTGTGATGGAGAAATGTGTGAGGTGGTGACAGTCAAACACTGTTGTCCAGGGTGAACATAGGGACACAAACAAACTGTGTGATGGAGAAATGTGTGAGGTGGTGACAGTCAAACACTGTTGTCCAGGGTGAACATATGGACACAAACAAACCGTGTGATGGAGAAATGTGTGAGGTGTGTGACAGTCAAACACTGTTGTCCAGGGTGAACATATGGACACAAACAAACCGTGTGATGGAGAAATGTGTGAGGTGGTGACAGTCAAACACTGTTGTCCAGGGTGAACATAGGGACACAAACAAACCGTGTGATGGAGAAATGTGTGAGGTGGTGACAGTCAACACTGTTGTCCAGGGTGAACATAGGGACACAAATAAACCGTGTGATGGAGAAATGTGTGAGGTGGTGACAGTCAAACACTGTTGTCCAGGGTGAACATAGGGACACAAACAAACCGTGTGATGGAGAAATGTGTGAGGTGGTGACAGTCAAACACTGTTGTCCAGGGTGAACATAGGGACACAAACAAACCATGTGATGGAGAAATGTGTGAGGTGGTGACAGTCAAACACTGTTGTCCAGGGTGAACATATGGACACAAACAAACCGTGTGATGTAGAAATGTGTGAGGTGGTGACAGTCAAACACTGTTGTCCAGGGTGAACATATGGACACAAACAAACCGTGTGATGTCGAAATGTGTGAGGTGGTGACAGTCAAACACTGTTGTCCAGGGTGAACATATGGACACAAACAAACCGTGTGATGGAGAAATGTGTGAGGTGGTGACAGTCAAACACTGTTGTCCAGGGTGAACATATGGACACAAACAAACCGTGTGATGGAGAAATGTGTGAGGTGGTGACAGTCAAACACTGTTGTCCAGGGTGAACATATGGACACAAACAAACCGTGTGATGGAGAAATGTGTGAGGTGGTGACAGTCAAACACTGTTGTCCAGGGTGAACATATGGACACAAACAAACCGTGTGATGTAGAAATGTGTGAGGTGGTGACGTGAGTAAAAAAAAATCCTGTCTTAAAAACAAGAGCAGGATGGAAGACGTAACATAACGAACAAAGCGAGGAAAGCTGTGAAAGAGAGAACCAACAGTGTTTGTTTTGTGATTTGTTTGTTCCTTTTGCTTGCTAGCACAGCAACTTTTATTTAAGTCAAATAAGTGTCTTGTCATGTGGAAAGAAAAGCAAGCCAACTCAGACACTGATGGTGGTGTCACAAAAAATTATCTTTATTGGAATGTATGGGTGACTGTTGGTACACCAATTTGACTTACCTTGTTACCAGCCAATTTTGTGGATACAACATGTTGATTTAGCTGCTCCAGACACTGTGGCTTGAAGAGTCAACTCTTTTTTTTTTGAATGACTGCACTGTTCAGAAAGGCAGAATGAGTGATTTCTTTTTTCAATTTTGTGACTTTTTTGTGTGGTAGACTCCTTCTTTTAGTACTTTTGAAAGAAAAAGGTCATGGAGGAAAATGAAATGAGTGTCAACAAATAAACAAACAAACAAAAAAAGAACAAAATAAAGATTAATCAGAGTATGAATAGGAAACACTTGAGCCTATGCTTGAAGGATCCACAAAGTGATGCAATGGAGGATGAAATGTATCATCAGTCTTTGAGATCTTCTCATCAGTTTAGTAACGTAAGCATGGTCCCAGTAAAGAATTGTGTGAATTAACACTCACATCAAAGAACCTCTTGTGAAATTCACTGCACACCAGTTGGCCAAGTCATTATATAGTGCAAACAAGAAGTGGGGAAAGTATGCACATGTGCACAATTCCACCATCGTTTTGAAATTGATCTGGCAGAGATTTAGGGGGAAACGAAGGTGGGTGGAGAATTGGGAGTGGTAAATGGGGTAGCCAACAGAGGGTAGATCAGGGAAACGAAGGTGGGTGGAGAATTGGGAGTGGTAAATGGGGTAGCCAACAAAGGGTAGATCAGGGAAACAAGAAGAAAGCTTTACAAAGAAATTTGAAAAAAAGAAAAAAGAAAACGAGCAACCAAGTGAAAATTAAAGAATCAAGATTCAGTACTTTTACATGATCTTTCCTCACCAAAATTAAGTTTTCCCACCAAGTTTAAGCCTGAATGAAGCAAACATCCTGCTATGGAGTTAGCAGCATGGGGGGAAAAATCCTGGCACACCACAATGCTCTTGATTGTTGCATTTGGCCATTTTGATAGTCGGGTAACATCTTCATTCCATCATTTTTATTTTTTCAGCCCTGTGTGCTATTGAAGCATTGTGGAGCAATATGTTGTAAACAGTCTTGTCTGTATATTGCCGAGATAACTGAAACGCAGAGTGTATCTTCAAAGTATTAGTTTGTGAAGTCTGTACAAAGACAGGGCTCCAGTGATGCACACTTGAAGCATACTTCTGTAGAGTTCAAAATCACTCCATTCATTTTCAATGTGTGCATACATTTGCCATTCAGAACACTGTATTTTGTGTTCGATCAGTGTTTGAAAGTGCTGCGAATACATTTAGTTTTTGAAAACGAAAGTCAATAGTGTAGTTAAAGCCTGTATTTTCAGATTCTGCGAGTTTCTAATCCTGTGTGGTAGGGGCAAGCAACCTAGACAGCTGCATAACCATTGGGCATCTTAGATTTGTTTGTTAATAAACCGTCCATGTATGTAAGGTAAGAATTAAGTGAGGAGTTGCGAGTAGTAGTTCTACAATAAACCTCATGAAACGCATCGGATGTCGTCTCCTTGTAATGATGTGCATGATGAATGTGCTTTTTATTGAACAATATTGAATGTGCCGCTTGTGTCAATGTGCTGTCTATGGACATGTATGGGTTTGGTTGTTTCATGAAAGGGACAAGTCATCAAATGAGTAGAATGAATGTACATGAATACATGATACCTATTTTTGAAACCACTTTTAAGAATGGAAAATTTGAAGAAAAAACACAAAATCTTCATGTGCACAGTGATCACTTCATAAGCAAGATATCAAGTTTTCACCCTTTAAATCTTCCAAACAGGGTGAAGATACTCCGTAAACTGAGAGTGAAAAATCCTGTATTAGAATCAGATGGGGAGCTCTGATAGGGGTGCCAGTGTGACAAAGAGCTTAAGAAAAAGGTGTTGGGGAATGTGTGCCAGAGATGGCGCTAGCATTAAGAGTTTGTATACTTAGGTGCTGCTCTTATCAGTTTGAAAAAAGAAGAAGAAACTTACTAAACTAATATTGATATGACAAAGAGGCTGTGTTGTTGGGTTTCCAGGCAATACCTGGTGGTGTTGTGGGGGTTCCAGGCAATACATGTTGTTGTGGGTTCCAGGCAATACATGGTGGTGTTGTGGATGTTCCAGGCAATACATGGTGTTGTGGATGTTCCAGGCAATACATGGTGTTGTGGATGTTCCAGGCAATACATGGTGGTGTTGTGGATGTTCCAGGCAATACATGGTGCTTGTGCCGCGGAGAGTGCGGCCCAACCAGGTGATCCAGTGCTTTGTCACCATCTTAAGGATGGAGTACGACAGCGAGTTTGTCAACGTACGCGTCTCCATCGTCAAGGGCAATGTGGAGTACACCGGGTCCAGCCTGCGCTTTGATCGACCCTCCAGTCGACTGATGCAGCTTCAGGTAATTATGTCAGGAACAGCACTGGCTGCTGTGGGTGTGGTGGTTATTGTGACAGGCTGCAGGCTTGGAGGTTGTGGGTTCAAGTTCCATCAAAAGCATTTATTAGTGCGACTTTTCTTCCCGGGATGGCTGCTGTCTAGAGTAGTGTGTGTTACAGGCTTAAATCGCAAGACTAGAACCACACAGTGTTGACTTCGTTCAGTGGATGGAGTAATCTTTGAGAGTATTACTCTGATTTTCTAAACAGCACTGCAGGTGTCTGTATCTTTCAAGTCGTATTTAATGTTGAGTATATCAGAAAAAGGAAACAGAGATTTGTTTGTTTTTTTAGTCTTAGACCATGATGAAACTCCAGAGCGTAATTTTCCACAGTCTCATCCTCACTGATCGATGTACAGAAAGTCTACAGTTCTATGACCTCTGATGCCATCTTCCTATGGTAACCAGCCACCACTGAACACTCCACTGCCAAGGTCATATTGCAGCTGTGCATTGTCTCCTCAGGTAAGTTGCCTCATGACAACCCAGTGTTATTTTGTTCCATGTCGGGCTGCAAAGCAGGATCTGCAACAGAATGTACCCAAGTTTGGCTGTGTGTGAGAAGGCTGGAATTAACATGGCAGGAAGTGCTTCCGCATAGGGGGCACCAAAGAAGAGACAGCAAACACTGAAAAATAAAGAAAAGGAATAAGTAAAAGAAAAAAAAGATTGAACCTCCAATTTTTTAGACGCAAAGCAATATTTAATGTGTGGGTGGAACGGCTTGAGCAGGTAGGGGGAAGCGAGAGGAGGGAGGGGACTATTTTTATTTCACTTTATTACATGTTGTATGATTTTCTATAGCTCCACTTATTTACCATTACATTATTTTTCGTTCTATTTTTGTTGATTACTCCTGTGTTCAGATGCCGTCCAATGCTCAGTTCGGGAGCTATCGGCTACGCATTGAGGGCAGTCTGGACCGCGAAGCAACAGGCGCCATCTTCGACAATGAGACAGACATTGAGTTTAGCTCCAAGCAAGCCTCATTATTCATACAGATGAGCCAGCCAATCTATCGACAGGGTCAAACAGGTCAGTATGCAAATGTGTCATTTGACTACAAAGATTTGTTTGGATGTTTTCTTTGTCGAATGAACCTGCTTGTGAAAATCGATAGGATGTTGTTATGATCAAAGAGGAAATCAGGATCTAGTGATGATAGAAATTCATAGAGTGATTGGCAAAACCAACATAATCCTCTGGCACCGTCTTTACAGAACTTAAACAAAACACTGTTTAAGAGGACATATACAGTAATAACAAAAAAATTGAAGCAGTATCAACACCCCTTTACGCTACCCTCTTGAAATGCACACAAATAACAAAACTGAAGTATTGAGTGTAACAGTAAATAAATTGGTAAAAATGAATTGGTTTTCTAATGAATAACCTTGTGTATAATGACATTGCTAATGCAAGTATTAAAGTGTTTGTTTTTTCTTAAGTGTGTTCTATGTGGAAGTGAACAAAGATTGTTATTCATGGTGTTATAGAGCTTACAGCACCTTGGACATTATTTCATGTGTTTGTGAGTTTAAAAAAAATGTTAACTGAAAAAATGAAAGCAAGGACTACCTGGAAACTGACTTGTATACATTGGAAATGATTTTGTTGCAGTGCATTTTCGGATTGTTCCTATTAAGCCGGACTTGATGCCTAACTACGGCAGTATGACCATATATGTGGAAGTGAGTTATTGCATGTCAAGATATTTGCATGCGCACATCTATATGTGTGTGTGTGTGTGTGAGTGGTGTGTGTGTGTGTGTGTATGTGTGTGTGTGTGTGTGTATGTTTCAAATTTTCAACAGATTCTGTTGCTTGTATTTATGTGCACATGTGTACACTTTTATGCATGGGCTTGCATGCAGACTGGTCAGATTGGAAGAATGTGTATTGTGAAAGCAGGTGAACATTACATTTATGACGTCAGGGAGATTTTATTGGAAACGTAAGTGTAGATAAGATTTTCATGGTATCTGCAGGCTGTATAACCATTTGACTTTTGAACACAGTAAAATGAAAGATGTATAAGATGAATGAGATTTTGTGTGACTGAAATGTGACCCAGGAAAAAGAATGCATGTCAGTGTTTTGTGCGTAGCAGACTTCCTGACGTTGACTTTTCACCCTGGTGTTCCAGGACCCCACAGGCATTCCAGTGCGTCGATGGCTGGGCCTTCAGACCAACGCCGGAGGTATGTGGCATGAACTCTGCTGTTCCTCTCAATCCTACATCGCCCCTTTACGTGCAGCCAGATCAATCAGTGGCTGAACAAGTAGACTGGCTAGGATGCTGGTCACAGGCTGAACAGGGAAGTTATTGAGGCTGTACTGGCAGACTTTGAGCTGTGTACTTGTTCTGTGGGCGGGGGTTGTACTCCATGAATCTCCTTCAAACTTCCTGAGTTTGGAAAAGTCTGGTAGGCTTGGAATCCTTGTGAACAGTGAAGATGGTTCTCGTCTTTGAGGAAACCTGCAACATCTATGAAAACCAATAATTGGTCATAAGTCATGACTGGTGGTGGTGGGGGTGGGCGGGGAAGAATCATTCAAGTTAATTTTTCTGTTGATATAAGAGATGGGTATAAAAAAATCTTAATGAAATCTCTTTGAATTAATGCATTTGGTAAGGAGCTGGTAGGCCCAGTGGATAATGCATTATTCTCTTGGTGCAAGGGTCCTGGGTTCAGTCCCCATTTAGACAGCCTAATTATCTGTGCGGATGACACCCTCCTCCTACTTCTAGGTTCCGAAGTGAATGTATGCTTTTTTTTTATTCAGAGAAAAAAACAACAGTGCGAAACTTGGTCATATTCTATCCACTTCATCCTTTATTGAACAGTAGGTCGTAGGATGTAGAAGAGAATCCTAAAACACAGGTCTGCTGAAATAAAAGTTTGCTCTTATCAGGAAGGAATATGCAAATAACGTAATGTATATGTGGAAGTTCAATAAGATATTACACAAAGTTTTGTCATTTGTGTAAACCAGATGGCACATAGGAGTGTTAGAATACATTCACTTCAACTGTGTGTGATACAAAACAAGAATGTCATGAATGTATTTCATTCCTTATGTCTGTTCATTTTATGTCTCTGTGCATCCCGGTTTGTAGACTGTACTGTGGGTGATTGCAGGCTTGGTCAGCCAGTCCTTTGAATTGTCAGACCAGCCGAACTTTGGTGTCTGGAACATCCGTGTAGATGCTTTTGTGAGTATGGACCTGACATTTTTTTTTCTAATGTTGTGCTTGTTTAGAATCCTTTCCACACTTGTTGCATGTTTAGGGAAACGTGTTGAGCACATAAATGTAGAGAGTACCACACTATAGAAATCAGGACATTTGCTGCTCACTGTGTACCCAGTATAGCACTGGTTAGGTGTGCATTCAGGAATGCTGCAGTGCATTTGGGGCATAAGTTGCACATATTATGGGAGTGTTTTCAAACGTTACCGCATTCCATCCTCTCCAGTCAGAGAATATGCATTTGAAAAATGGAACAGTCAGTCATGAAAAATGGTGCCTTGATTTTCAGATGTTATAGGCTTTCCTTTGTGCAAGTCACATTTTCTGTTGTTTTTTTTCTTTTCTTTCCCATGTTATCGGATATTAGCAAGGAGCACGGGGTTTTTCTCTTCAAATGGAGTGTAATGATTATCATTGCTATTTGAAGGGGGATGATTTTACCATGGTTCGCTGTGTTCTAATTGATCTTTGTTTTCAAAAGAGAAGTGAGACCAGCAGACTGATTGTTTACATGACATACTTTGGTTTCAGGGACACACCTACAGACAACCCTTTCATGTGGAAGACTTTTGTAAGTGTGTGTGTGTGTTTGTGTGTGTGTGCGTGTGTGTGTATGTGTGTGTGTGTGTGTGTGTGTGTGTGTGTGTGTGTGTGTGTGTAGAAAATCTTAAATATTCTATTGCGATAGATATGCCTTAATAAACAGTGATAGAAAATGAACTTGTGGTAGAGATGGAAAAAAAAGCAGTCGATGAAAAGTTTAATTGATTTCTGAAATGAATCACTGGAAGAATTAGGCAGTGATGAGCTGGCTAGAAAGTCCATCATTGCTGTGTATATGATCCTCTGTTCATTAAATCTCTCCTGAACTTTTTTTGCACATTTTTCTTACCTTGCAGTATGAACTGCGAAAACTGATCGTTACAAAGCCAGGTTGGTTGTTTGTTTCTTTTTCAGATGATAGAATACAACCTTTAATGCAGTTTTGGGGAATGGAGTTTATATTTAATGCTTATTCTTTATACCATAAATTTTGTGGTTAGGTTTTATGCTGATGCTGATTCTGTGAAACATCTTGCATGTCATAGGGGAGCCTCGTTTTGACGTCAACGTTACTGTTCCTCCATATTTGATGGAAAACGACACAGAGTACATTCGTGGGGTCATGCTGGCCAAGTGAGTTATTCCCCAGGAAAAGATGGAGCTGGTTGCGTGTGTGTGTTTGCCTTGTTTTGGTTCTAACAGTCTGTTGTTATATAAAATCTCAAAGGAAATGTTGCTGATTTTTGCTGTCCAGCCTGTTGGAATTTATCTGAAGGGAAGACCAAAACTTCTTTTCTCTAACTATAAGGTAAAAAGAATGTGGATGATCCAGCTTTTCCCAGATGACATTTTGATACAAATCACTGTAGAGTGCAGTCTTTCATTTTATTTCATTTTATCTTCTGTTTTCAAAAATCAAAGATATGTTGCGTTTTTATTCAGTAAATAACATTTTAGGTATTGTTCACAGTACAAATACCATTTAAACATTTTGACAGCCACACAAGCGGGCGTCCATGCAAGGGCAATGCCACCATCACAGTGTTCTTCCGTCCTCGTGAGGCGATCTGGAATGCCACACAGGGCTGGAAGAAACCCTACCTGCGAAACATGATGCCTCACCGAAACCCTAACCTGGGTCCCCCGGAGTACAAACCCATTGCTGATATTCCTGTCATGGACTACTACATGTTTCTGGAATATGACTACTGGTTTGTGGACTATGTGAGTGGGGGGTTTCTTTTTTTAATGAGTGCATTTTCAGAGTGACTTGTTTTGCTAATTGCATGGATGGTTGTCTAGTTGAAAAGATTTTTTGAACTATGTAAGTAGTTTGCACAGGAAAGTGTCTCAGAACTTGTGCAGTTTTGAACACCCGTCTCTTTGAACTATGTAAGTAGTTTGCACAGGAAAGTGTCTCAGAGCTTGTGCAGTTTTGAACACCCGTCTATATAGATTTAAGATTTATATTTTGCTGGTTTGTGAAAACATGTTGCTGGACTGTAGCTGTTAGCTTGTAGGTTTTGTTGTAAGTTTTACAAGAATTCTCTTGCCCAAGCTGGGCCTGAAGTGTGATGCATAGAGGTTTTGGTTAGAAACAGATGATTTTTTGTTTTAAATCTGGTCCTTGAGCGAAGTGCAAAGTAACATGGTGCAAAAGATACCAATGGCAGGTAGTGATGGTGCTGTGTCAACAGGGTGATTCAAACGGAAAGGGTCAATGTGAAATTGGGGGGAGGGGGGAGTGTTGCCACATGGGCAACAACATCCCCCCCCCCCCCCCCCCCCCCTCCGTCCGAGGCAGTCACATGCCTCCTCCATACCTTCAATTGCGCCAGGGAGATAAAATCTGTGAAAGGTTGTCTGTGATTGCCAACTTTTGAACGCCAAATGTTGGTCACTGCAATGCTCCACCAGAGGTGCAGTCGGAGAGAGCAACGCGTTAACGCACTTCATGTGCTCTCGTATCCCCCTCAGGGGAAGGTGGTTTCTGCCCACAGAAGTAACCCTGATGAATTCTCTGCCTAAGCAAAGAGCGTATCATTTGAGGTTTTACAGTGGTGTTTTTTTCCCCTGACTACGACATGGAAGAAAAAGCTTTGGGGGCTTGATTCTGTTCTCTGAAGGTACCTCTTCAGCACTCCAGCTGGCCAGTCATCCAGCTCCACCTTTGATCTTCTGGGCTTGGATTGAATGATAAACAACCAACAGAGGCAAGGTTTGGGCTAAGAAAGAAGGGCATGTAGAAGTCATGACCGAGACATCATCATGCCACTTCCAGAACCATGGAAGCTTAAATGGGGGTTTGTGAAAATCCGTGAGTGCCCAAAATGAAGTCTGAAACAGAGAGCATAGAGAGGCATGTTCCTCCACCAAGAAGGAAAAGGAGAAAACTGAGCTAGTTCAAATCTGTATTGATGAAAAGAATCCATCATTGGCGATCACTCTTGCTGGCTAACTGAGAAGGGAGGCAAGATTTGCTCCCTGATCTCCACAATTTTATTTTTTTTTGGGGGGGGGGGGGGATGTGAAGGGAGGGGGCGGATTGTGATGATATGGCCATGTTCCATGTGGGGATAAAGCATTCATTTGGACAGTTGGTTATAATGAAAAAGTATTCAGTCAAAAATAAGGAAGTTAGAATTGTAAGATTGTGTTGGTAACTTTTACGTTCAGCTATACCCTGTGCACTTTTTTAACAACAACAAAAAATAGGTTGTTTTAAAAATAGTTTGTGTGTATATGTCTGTCTCTGCGTTATTAAGAAAGGGATGGTGTACGTGTGTGAGAGGGGAATACAAGGTGTAAGTATGATGGATAGATAAATTGATTTCTGAATGAACTAAGCTGTCCAAACATAGTTGAAAGACAAATGATGCTGAAGAGATTTCCTTGCAGTATGATGGCCGAATCGACTTTGAATACCCCAAAGAGAGACTGAAGGCACTGGCACAGCGGTCAGGAGAGTTCGGAGAGCTGGTGAACAGCGGTGTCTATTTTTGGCTGAATGTCACCGACTGGTACTCGGGTATGAATCGCACAGGATGGGCAGGTACCATAATCGCCAGCTCTGACATCATCCTGAAGTGGGTAGGCGAACCTGTGAGGACATTCAAACCTCGCTCTACTATGAAGATTCAGGTGAGTGTGAAGTGAAGCTGAGCACGGCTAACCGAGGATCTGTGTGTGTGAGTCTGTGCATATATGTCTGTCTGTGTGTTAAGAGAAGGGTAGTGTGAGTGAGAGAGAGGAACGTAGGGTGTAAATATGATGGACAGTAAAATTCATTTCTGGATGATTATTTCATCAGATTTTGATTAATAAACAATTTTAAACATTTGAGCTGCCTTTTGAATTTGTTCAGTTTCTGTAATGTGAAATTTGTTCATTTTGTCAAATGTCTCTGCAATGTAAGGTTAATTTGATGATGATTTTTTTGTTTTGTTTTTTTTGTTATTCAGTCAATCAGCATATGTTATGTGTGCATATGTGGTATATCAGGTGTTTTATTGTAGATTCATGCTGTAATGCTGTTATATGTTAATGTGAAATATATATGATATCTAAGTGATAACATCTTCAAAGTCCACCTTTTCCAAAGTGAACTTTTAGTGTGGCATTTCACATGTTAGGAATGCTAATGTATCAGAACAGCCCTGGTCCTACTTTTCTATGATAAAAGAAAAAAGAACATGAAAAAGTGGGTATAAAGCATTCGTTCGGACAGGTAGTTTTGAGAAAAAGAAAAAAGCTGAATTGATTTGTGTATGTGGCTGGTATTGCAGGCATATGAGCATGGAGTGTGTGTGGTTATTGTTTGTGTACATGCTGTAGTGGATTATGATAATGGTCTGGGTGAGGTGTCTAAATGTTTGTGTACGTGTACATGAAATCCATTATGTTTGTCCTCTCAGTGATGGAGGGTGGTATGTTTGAAAGTGAACTTAATGCTAGAAGTAGTGGATTCTTGATCACTGACTTCCTCTTCAAGTTGATGACATTCATTAATGTTTCCTGTAATGGTACCTGTGTTCTTAGTTACCAGTTAGCTGTCTGCAGTCTGTTTTAAAGTGACTGAAATGCAAGATATTCATTGGTGGCATGCATTTGAGCAGAATCCTTTCTAAAGGGCTGTGTGAATGAATGACTTGTGAATTGACTTCAGCGTGGTGACAGCCCTGATATGGCCCTTTGCGGTCAGCTGGGCTATAAGCAACATTACCTTACCTTCCCCTGCTTCATTACTGTTAGTTTGTTGCTATTAATGTTGCCATTTCCCAACCAAAAGGGGAAATGGATTATGATAACAGAAATGCTTCTTGACTGCTGATCTTCTTTTTCACAAATAAAAACTATATTTGAGGATGTTCTGAAAATTTACAATAGAAAAGAAAAAAACAGAACACAAATGTGGCCATTTTGGCCGTTGACAGTCTGAAGGACTGACAACTTCTGTTCTTTTCTATTGTAAATTTTCAGGACATGTCCTGAGATATAGTTTTTATTGGAGGAATGGATGCTCATCGTCTTTCCGTCAGGTGGCCATCATGAGGGCGGACGGGACGCCAGTGAGGGACCCCAAGGCCAGGGTGACGCTAAGGGAGACGATCAGCTCCACCATCAGCGGGGAGAGCACCAGCAGCCCTCAGACACGATCCCCAGTCAACGGCATCGTTGAGTTCGAGACCTACTTGAACTCAGAGGCCCAGCTGCTCAAACTGAGGGTGAGGACACAGTGGGATGTGGTGCAGACACAGTGGGATGGTGTGCAGACACAGTGGGATGTTGTGCAGACACAGTGGGATGTTGTACAGACACAGTGGTGTGGCATTACAACACTGAGTCACTTTTCGTAATGTTGTACAGACACAGTGGTGTGGCATTACAACACTGACTCACTTTTCATAATGTTGTGCAGACACAGTGGTGTGGCATTACAACACTGAGTCACTTTTCGTAATGTTGTACAGACACAGTGGTGTGGCATTACAACACTGACTCACTTTTCATAATGTTGCACAGACACAGTGGTGTGGCATTACAAGACTGGGTCACTTTTCATAATGTTGTACAGACACAGTGGTGTGGCATTACAACACTGACTCACTTTTCATAATGTTGTACAGACACAGTGGTGTGGCATTACAACATTGAGGTACTTTTCATAATGTTGTACAGACACAGTGGTGTAGCATTACAACACTGACTCACTTTTCGTAATGTTGTACAGACACAGTGGTGTGGCATTACAACATTGAGGTACTTTTCATAATGTTGTACAGACACAGTGGTGTGGCATTACAACACTGACTCACTTTTCATAATGATGTACAGACACAGTGGTGTGGCATTACAACACTGACTCACTTTTCATAATGTTGTACAGACACAGTGGTGTGGCATTACAACATTAAGGTACTTTTCATAATGTGGTGCAGACACAGTGGTGTGGCATTACAACACTGAGGTACTTTTCATAGTGTTGTATAAACACAGTGGTATAGCATTACAACACTGACTCACTTAACATAACCTTTTAAATATAATATAGTTTTGAACCTGCTTGACCTCTGTGGTGGAGTGCTCTAGCTATACACATTGACCTCTATGGTGGAGTGCTCGAGCTGTTCACATTGACCTCTATGGTGAAGTGCTCTAGCTATACACATTGACCTCTATGGTGGAGTGCTCTAGCTATACACATTGACCTCTGTGGTGGAGTGCTCTAGCTATACACATTGACCTCTATGGTGGAGTGCTCGAGCTGTTCACATTGACCTCTATGGTGAAGTGCTCTAGCTATACACATTGACCTCTATGGTGGAGTGCTCTAGCTATACACATTGACCTCTGTGGTGGAGTGCTCTAGCTATACACATTGACCTCTGTGGTGGAGTGCTCTAGCTATACACATTGACCTCTATGGTGGAGTGCTCTAGCTATACACATTGACCTCTGTGGTGGAGTGCTCTAGCTATACACATTGACCTCTGTGGGGAGTGCTCTAGCTATACACATTGACCTCTGTGGTGGAGTGCTCTAGCTATACACATTGACCTCTGTGGTGGCGTGCTCTAGCTATACGCATTGACCTCTGTGGTGGAGTGCTCTTGCTATACACATTGACCTCTGTGGTGGAGTGCTCTAGCTATACACATTGACCTCTGTGGTGGAGTGCTCTAGCTGTACACATTGACCTCTGTGGTGGAGTGCTCTAGCTGTACACATTGACCTCTGTGGTGGAGTGCTCTAGCTGTACACATTGACCTCTGTGGTGGAGTGCTCTAGCTGTACACATTGACCTCTGTGGTGGAGTGCTCTAGCTGTACACATTGACCTCTGTGGTGGAGTGCTCTAGCTATACACATTGACCTCTGTGGTGGAGTGCTCTAGCTATACACATTGACCTCTGTGGTGGAGTGCTCTAGCTATACACATTGACCTCTGTGGTGGAGTGCTCTAGCTATACACATTGACCTCTGTGGTGGAGTGCTCTAGCTATACACATTGACCTCTGTGGTGGAGTGCTCTAGCTATACACATTGACCTCTGTGGTGGAGTGCTCTAGCTATACACATTGACTTCTATGGTTGAGCGTTCAAGCTATACACATTGACCTCTATGGTGGAGCGCTCAAGCTATACACATTGACTTCTATGGTTGAGCGTTCTAGCTATACCCCTATGGTTGAGTGCTAAGCAAACAAGAGCAAAGCCACTTTACCGTAGACCCTCTGTCAGACCTGAACATCAAGAGTGGCTGCACATCCAGACTTAAGGAAGAGCAAGAAAAATCACCAACCAACCAAACGTTGGTGTAATCTCAAGGCTAACATCGTGAAGACTCCTCAAGATTGGGGCAAACTCATACTGGGCCTTTCCAATATCGGACACAAATGATCAAACACATGTCAACTGAGATAAGACTTTGAATCTCTCAAGGCCACCAGCGTATACTATAGACTTGTGTGCACTGGTGTGTGTTCATCAGTGGGGTGATGCAGGCATGTTAATTAGAGAGTCCACGGACATGAGTGTGCAAGCTTTGGAGTGTGAGAGTGAGCGAGTGAATATGTGGTTGCGTGTGTGTGTGTGGGGGGGAGTTCTTATTGTTTTGTGTGTATGTGCATACACAAATATGTTGTATTTGATGTTCTTGATCCTAAGTTATCTACTGAACATTCACGCATGCAGTCACTACACACGCTCACACACACACACACACACACACACACACACATATGCATGTGCACGCTCTAAGCAACACAATATGCACATGCATGCATGTGCGTATCCACACCCACGCGTGAGTGTACATACATGCATACACATGAACACATACATGCATACACATGAATGCACACATGCATACACACATGCACATGCGTACACGCCCACATACAAAAACACACATATATACACATATATGTACACATACATACGCAGATATGTATGTATGCTCACACAAACCCACAAATCAAATGCACATGCACACGCACTTCTGCACACACACACACACACGCATATACACGCAGGCACACACATGTACACACACGCACACTCACACACACACACACACACACACTCACACTCATGTGCATGCGCACACACATGGGCCCATGCCCACACATCCATACACACACATGTGTACATTCACTACACACGCATACATTTCAAAACAAAACCAAAAAAAAAAAAGGACAATGTTAGGTAGGCACTCCAGGTCTGACCAGTGCATTGGGCTAATGGGTAGGTCAGACATCTGCTAAGTCATAGCCACGAGACCCTCTTCTTCAATTCTCTCATCTTAGTTAAGTCATTTATCCATCCGCTTAAAATCATGTGCAGTGTTGTCTCAAAACTTAACGGATATGGTGTAGCATATATGGACTAGCCCGCACGCAGTGACGCCTCTTTGATGAAACTGAAGCTGCAGATATACACATTGACCTCTATGGTCAAGTGCTTTAGCGATACACATTGACTTCTTGGTTGAGTGCTCTAGCTATACACATAAATCTCTATGGTTGAGTGCTGTAGCTATACTCATTGACCTCTATGATCGAGTGCTCGAGCTATACTCATTGACCTCTGGTTGAGTGCTCTTGCTATACACATTGACCTCTATGGTCGAGTGCTCTAGCTATACACATTGACCTCTATGGTCAAATGCTCTAGCTATACACATTGACCTCTATGGTTGAGTGCTCTTGCTATACACACTAACTTCTATGGTCGAGTGCTCTAGCTATACACATAGACCTCTATGTTTGAGTGCTCTAGCTATATACATTGACCTCTACGATCGAGTACTCTAGCTATACATATTGTCCTGTGCAGTCAAGTGCTCTAGCTGTACACATTGACTTGACTAGACAGCATCTCTTTGTTCTGTTGAAATTTAACTGCTGTTGCGCCTGTTTCTGCCCATCCACCGCTGCCTGTTTAATGTTGATCTGCCTGTCAAGGGTGACCCTTCATTTCAATTCCATATGTAAGTTGTTTGGGAAGGCTTGAGTGTAAAGGTGCAATGTTTTAAGTTGTGTCTGCAGAAGAGCTAGTGACTGCCATTTGCAAAATGCTTTGGTTTTAGCAAAAAAAAGTTTTAAAATGTTTTTATAAAAACAGGATTGCAAAGCCTTTGCATGCAAAACAGAGTGGAACATTTTTACAATTAAGAGGAGTTTAGGTGGCATTACAGTGAATTTACTTATGAAATATAAAGAATGCTGTACAAACATTGCTAAAAAAAACCCATAAAAACATGGGCTTTGAATAATATTTCAAGTGAACTGATCTTATATTTTAGACATATATGGGAACATAATTTAGAGGATCCCAGAGAATGGCACCAATATAGGAAACTTGTCTTGGTTGATTGTGTGTGTGTGCATGCAGTCAGTGAAAGAATGCATAAGGTAAAAAGCATTAATGTGAAATCCTTTTATACAAGCCAAGTAGAGCTGCGTACTTTTCCCAACTATTTGAAAGTAGGCTCAAGGTACACGTATCTTTTTCCATGTTGGAAGGGTTCTTGATGAGAAGGGTGTTTATCTGATGATGCAGGCATCATATATGAATGACCCAAGAACGGAGTCGATAGAGATGCGTGCCACCCGTTACTACTCCCCATCCAACAGTTACATCACCATCATGACCTCAACCGACCATCCCAAGGTCTGTGACGTTTTATGTTCTGTGGTTAAGCAGGGAATCAATTTATTGTATGTTTTCTTTGGATTTCATAGTTATGTAACAGTTACAAGAGGGTTTGATTGAAAAGAATTGGTATTTTTTGACAGCATGATTTTTGTGCAAATTATTTTGTGACAGGTCTGTATGTCAGACTGTTTTTCTCTATAAGTACCACTTCAAACAGTAAGTGCTGTCAGTATTCACCTGAAAATTGGCAGCTGTTTGGAACTGCATCTTAGCTTTGTGTTGTTGGAGATATGTGTGCTTTACAAGTATGTTTGTAAACAGTATGGTCAGTGAGCTAAAGTTGAAGACATTTAATGTGATCAAAATTAACATTATTTTTTTATTATTCAGTCGTAGGTTTGTGTTTTTATGCTGAGAGTGCATGTTTGTCCCCATACTGATTGTGTGAGGATACGATTTCAGGTGAATGAGTACATGATCTTCCACATCAAGACCAGCACTTTTGTGCCTCGCATCTTCTACCAGGTGAGCCATGGTCATCTTCAAATCTTGCTGTTGTGCATTTGCTTAACCTTTTTATAAGATGCTTTGTCTCAAGGTGGTGTGATGTACTGTAAGCCTTGACAGATTAGTCTCCATGTTGTTCAGTTACAATGCACCATGGAAATATTCTTTTGTCAGGTTGACCATTGTTGGCTGGTGGCCCCTTAGTAAGTCACTTATTCATGTTTCAAAAGAGCAAAGGTTGCTGGTTTCAGTCTCAGATAGAGCATTATCTTTCCTGTTCAGTGTAAGATGTCAAGTTGTAGACAGGATGCATGGTCTTCAAATCTGTATGTAAAATAACCTCAGCAGTAAGGTGGGCTGTTCATTGCCAAACAGTGTATGGAGGAACGGAAGTAATGAGGGAAGAGAGAGGGTGGGGGACGGGGTGGAGGATCAGTTTTCATTAACAAATCATGCTTACCAAGGAAGAACATAGAAGAACACACAAATGTTTTGAAAAGAAAAAGAAGAAAGAATATCATGGACGGTGGTGATAAAACTATTAGGAAGAAGATCTGTGGACTGCAGTGGTTGCTGTTTCAAGTTGTGTGACAGGAACTCCTTCCTGTGTTGAACTGTCTAGTCATCACTTGGCTTCCACACTTGGACTGAAGCACATATTGGTTCTTTCTTCTTACAAGCTTCTCTTAACTCTGCTAGTTCACTTCCTTGAAATGGAATGTCTGCATTTGGCACCCACATGCACATGCATTAGTGTCTTAACAGTCACATGCATTTTCTGTATTCAGATTCTGAAGATTTCTTTACAAATTCAAATTTCAAGACATTTACTTACATTTTAATGTATAGTATGACATATTTTGACGGGTAATTTTTGTGATCATTAAAAGTCATAACCAAATTCTGTTGAAAAAATTGTTACCACAATTGCCAAACTAGTAAAGAGTTACCGCAGTTTTTATGGGAAACTGCCGATTGAGTAGTAGCAGTAATAATAGCAATGATAGTGAAAGAAACAGTTGGAAAAACACGTAGTAGAGAGTATGTGTTGTGTTTAATGTTCTGCCGTTGGTCATGGCGTGGCACAATAATGCTGGATGTACACTTTTCAGGGAGTGTGTGTTGTGTTTGATATATTTTCTGTTGTTGATCAGGTCGTAGAACAATAGTGTCAGAAAAAGCATTTTTTTAAGGAATGGCATTCTGTGTAAAGTTCTGCTGCTGTTCAGGTTGTGGCACAAGGCAACATCATCATTGGAGATGAACTGGAGATGACCTCCAAGCAGAAGACCTTCGCCGTCGCACTGTCCAGGGAGATGATTCCCACGGCGCGGATCGTCGTCTTCTACCTGCGGCAGCCAGAGGAGCTGGTCACCGACATCCTTAACTTCTTTGTGAATGGGACACGTCAGAATCAGGTAGGTTGAATGATGGATGTCTGATGATTGAAGATGTCTGATTTTGTTGATGTGTTGTCTGTTTACTTTTTAAAACATTGTTCATTTTCACTGCCTTTGTTTTCTTGCTGTTCCGATGTGGTTTCCATGGTCAGCTGTACTATAAACAAAGTGGCTGAGTGTTTTTTTGTGTGCTTTTTTTTGCTTTTCTTTTCTTTAATCATTGCATGATCAGATTTAAATATGGTTGTATGTATGTGCTCCTCTGTGTGTGTGTGTGTGTGTGTGTGTGTGTGTGTGTGTGTGTGTGTGTTTGCATTTGCATGTGTGCTTGCTTATGTATGAACATGCAGGTGTGGACTGTGTTTACATTTGAGATCATGAATATTTTATACGATATCGGCCAGCATACCAGAGTGCACCTACTTACTGCAGTGCATGTTTACATGAAGATATATGCTGTGATGTATCGATCATTCAGCTCACTAGGATATGCGTGTGACAACAGGTGACACTGGAATTAACCGAGGGAAGGACTTCACCCGAGACACAGTGGAATTCAATGCAGAGGCCGATCCTGGTTCCTACGTGGCTTTCAGCGGGATGCTGCTGGACCTGTACAACAGGGGACTGAATGATGGCGTCACTGAGAACAAGGTGATCCCCCCTGATACCTCAGTACTGTAGAATAGCATCCTCTGAAGTCAGAGTTTAACTGGATGGGAGAGAACAGAGATCAGGGGGAAAAAACACTGTTTGACAATAACAAGTGTTTAAAGGGAGAGCGTGTAAATTGAGCGAGTCTTTTATGGGACCTGACAAGTACAAAAAACTAACGGGGAAATTACAAGATCTTGAGCGGTTATTGCACATGCAGAGAATAACCATGATCTTGTCTTGGTGTGCCAAGTGGGAGCTTTGACCAAAAGCGACAATGACAAAGTGTATTAATTCTCACAGGCAGAACAGCCACTGATTTTGTCTGCTTCATCAGCAGAATGCAATGGAAGCAACCACAGGCCCTGAAATATTGAAAAAACAGGGAGAGGGTGTGAATTTGTGCCAAAGTATGCAGGTGGATCTGGTTTGATGGTAATTTTGTTGGAAGAACCCATTTTTACTGTAGTTGTCATATGATCAGATATTTCTATACCCCTCAGTTGTGTACATGTCGGCAAGTGAAAATGACCCCACACATGTGCACGCACGGACACACACACACACACACACACACACACACACACACACACACCACACACACACATACACTGTTTTTAACAAAGAACTGGAAGTCTGGCGTCATATACTTTACCATGTCAGACCATAGCATTCAACAGCAGTTAGGTCTGCCAGGGCGACTTTTTTGTGGCTAATGCAGTAATAAGACCATCATGTGACGCCCACCCTACTTCCACCAGGGAAGAAGCCGGTGTAAACTTCCTGTTCCTCATTCAACGAGGCCTCCTGCCTAACAAGGACAGGTTTTATTGCTCTGTCTTGCCTATACTTCTGTTTTTGTAGAGATTGCTTGTGTGCTTGCCTTCTTTACTTGTTCTGTTGTGGCTTACGCTAAACCATGGGTACTATTGCCGCTTGAGGCTTTCGGTTGGCGTTTTATTAATTTTTATTCACGCTCTACGGCATGATAGCTCTCAACTTCACTTTTCAGTGCTGTTTGTTCTCCATTCGGCCCTTACTCGCTGGTGCAGGAACGTGTCACCTCCTTGTAGTAATGCGTCCCCCCTCACCCTTAATTCTCTTCCCCTTTTGCCTCGGCCAGTGATTCATCTATCTCGGCACTTTGTTTTATTCATGCGCTCCATCCCTGTAAATTCACTTCGACGATTGAACTTTGCCGGTCGCTCGAGTCGCCATCTTTATTCACACCACACCGGCCGACCTCTGCTGGGTCATCCTCATTCGTCGTACCTGTTCTGTGCTACGGAGGTTCTCCTCTTTTCAGCACCTTATTTTCATTTGTACTAGTACGGGTTGATCAAGTTCTTTATGATCTCTTGATCTTTTACTCCCTTATTATCATTATTTCTAGTACAGGTCGATCAAGTTTGCCTTACGATCTCTCGATCCTCTATTAAACAAAATTTCTAGTTGGATTGATCAAGTTTGCCTTACTGTCTCTCGATCCCCTATTAAAGAGAAGAAACAAGCCCCTTGTCGTAAATTCTCCCCTACCTGGTCGCCTTTCAGCCTCGCTCCTGTATAGCTGCTGTGCGTTGGTTTCTTTTACTCTGGCGCTCCATTGTTTGTCACTTTCCGCGATCGAAGTCAATCGATCTGCCACCTTTGATTGTTCCATGCCGGTCGGCGTTTCTGCCATATTGCCTCACCGCATGGTGTCCACCTTCGGTCGCACCTGGTTTGCACCTGGTTTGGCGGTATGGAGGTTTATTGCCTCACCGCAGGCGGTCGCACCTGGTGTGCACCTGGCTTGGCGTTGCACCTGGTTTGGCGGTACGGAGGTTTCCCTGGGCACATTTATTACTACCTTATTTATCATTATTACAAGGTAGATCGGGTGTCCAACGATCTCTTGATCTACTAACTTGTGCACACTTATTAGTACCTTATTTATCATTATTACAAGGTAGATCGAGTTTCTTTACGATCTCTTGATCAACCGACTTGTCTCCACTTTGTGGTTGTGTGCTCCGTGTTTGCTCTCCACCATAGCCCAAGATGGTGTAGGGCACCGACAGGTTGAGCCACATCGCTTTCCAGAAGTCGCTCTTTGCCCTGGAGGACCCGTGTGCCAATTCCCCAGAGCAAACCGTTCTTTCTACGGTAGAACGTACGGCCGGTGTAGAGGGGAGTTCCGCGCAGGGGACGCGCGACCATCATTTTGATACCTCCCCTAACCCACCAGCAGACACACGATCACTGCGTCCGAAGGGCGAAAGGCAAGCTGCCACCAGTTCTAAATTTCTTCTCCTTCCCTCAGCCCTATGCAGGCTACCCCAAAAGGGAAGCCCGCCTTAGAATTCGCACCCAAATTCACCTTCTCCCCAAGGTCCCCGGTGGTATAGTGGGTAGTTTCCCGCATGTCACGCGGGACCCCTAGGTTCATTTCCCCATCGGCGAGAGCAGGATTTCTCACCTTGCCCGTCGGGGAGAGCAGGATTTCCCACCTTACCAGCTGGCTTGCCTTCTTCTCTTCCAACGCACGGGGAGACTCACAACTCTCTCTATCATGCTGCGTCAGGCGACCTTCGGTCCCCGGGGAACTTTGCCGAGGTGCGGACCAGCACGGGTGACGGGATGCGTTCGGAATCACCGCCCGTCACTCACCTATATGAGCCTCGTGCCACTAGTCTTCCCCCCCACTAATAGCACGTAGGCTCATGACGCTCTCCCCCACCATGCATAAGTGCAGCCACCACTCCTGCACGAGGAGCGTCCATACTCCGGTGGCAGACTTATGGTCAGTCTCTGGACAGCCACTGAACTGTCCGTAAGTCCGGGCCTTATGGTCAGTCTCTGGAATGCCATTGAACTGTCCATAACTAAGACCCCCACGGTCGACCCACACCGATTGACTGTCGTACTTTCCCTAGGGGTACAGGACCTTGGGGAGGGGAGGGGAGGGGAGGGGACTTATTCCGCCCCCCACACTTGGGCAACATCCACGGTCCCATTCCTCCGGGGGAGGATCTACCAGTGGGACGACAGGTAACCTGCATGATCCCACCCAGGGATGGCCACGGCACCGCAGCCATTCCAATCCGTGCACAGGCAGGTAGGGGGCTTGGTTGCCGTGTCCTCCACCGCTTCCCCTGTTACACAAGGGACCTCCATGGATCCCACCAGGGAGGTGTATGGCAGTGCACTCTCGGGGGGGGGGGGAACGACAGCCCACACTCCCTCGCAACCCCCCCCCCCCCCCAGTTGCTTCAGGTTACCCTGGCCCCCATGGAAATTCTGCCCCAGGGCTGCCACAGCCCATTTTTCTCTGTGGGGACCTGTGGCTCTATGCCTCTCAAAGGGACCAGTGGCTTACAGCAGACCAACAATACCAGCTCCATGGTGGCACGTGGCACCCAGCCTACGCTGGTTCGACCTCGGTCTCCCTCCACGGCTGTTCAGAGCAAGTTACTTAGTTTTGAGTCGCAGGGGAGTTTACAGCTGCAGAGACCAAGCTGTGAATGCAGGTGAGGGAAAGGAATGTTTTCTGCAGGCCGCTCCCCACCAGCCAGCTAACCGCACTGTATTCGGCCAACTGAATGTCATCTGTGCATAGCTGGTCTGGCAGCAATGCGTTCGGCAAGGTTGAGCGGCCATTACAAATGGGGCTGTAGGTTTGATAATTAGTTATTGTCATGAAAAATGTAATATATCTGCACTATTGAGATGACTGAATTGGCGAATTCCCAACAATTCTTTTAATACCAAACTCGACTGGGTTTATTTTCTTGTAGATAACATAGATGCCGCATGAAAGCTTGTACGCAAGTGGTCAGGCAATATTAGAACAATGACAACAAACACAATATTGTGCAAAAATGACGTCATCACTTTCTGGGAAGTTAATTTTCCATTGTTAAGTAGTACACAAGTTTGATACATGCCTCTGCTCAGACTACAGCAACAAAAATATTGGATTACAAATGTGTAAAGCCTTGTTTGTTTGCCCTTTCACTAAGTGTCTCAATAAGGACGGAAATGTAAAGCTGTGCCTCCCTCTCAGGCGCTGTCCGATCGGCAGGACGGACTCCCTCCCATAGTCCGGCCGCTGATCATGGAGCCACCAGGGACCCGCCCTTGCGTCCTCCCACTACCAAGCTAGGGCGGGACCCTCGCGAACCCTGCCACTGCCTCCTCGAGAAGGTTCGTCGCAACCTCTTCAGGAACCCGACGCTCCTGACTCTGAGGATGAGGTAGAGGACTCCTTCTCCTCATGACGCGACTTGTCCACTATTGAGCGCTGGCGCCCGGACCTTGTCGGGTGGGAGCCCCCATCCCCGGACAAGTTCCTTCGGTGTCCAAACTCGCCTTGGTTCTCCTTCCAAGCGGGCTCACCCAGACTTGTCGCCTCTCAGACGCTTACTTCTATTTGGGAGTGTCCAGCAACCCTAGCCAGAGGTGGGCAAGTCATCCCTTCTCCAGGGAATAATCCCTCTCGGCCCTGGATGCGGCCCCTGTAGGCACGTTCATCAGGGTCCCCCGGAAGGCCCATTTTCCCACGTCTTCTCCGTGTTCTCCTAGGACACTCCGGTGACCAAGGACATTTCCATTCCCCGGCCGGCTGCCAGTTCTTCCCCCATCTGGCCTCCCACTTCCGCCACTCTACCAACAACCTGGCGGAGTGGGACCACAGCCCCAGTTCGGGGATCCACCATACACTGCTGGACATGTCCTTCAACATGTTCTACAGCGCGTTGAGGAGATCGGGCCGAGAAGGACGACTCGGTCTCTGTGTCCTCAGACGCTCAGTATTCTGAGACACACCCTGGGACCATATCTCGCTTGTTCAGCGACCCCTGGATGCGACTCCTAGTCAACAGGATCTCGCACCACCTTTCAGCTGCAGCGGACAGCGCAGCCAGGAGCCACTACAATTGCTTTAGGCCATACTGTCACAGGCTATCTCGCCCTGGCGCTTAAGGCGGCCTTGCGGTGCCTTCCGGACCCCAACCCGCCAAGCGCTCTAAAACCCCCTTGCGACTGAAGATGAAACTTCCCCAGCAGATTTTTCGTGTCAGCCAGCAGGGACGGCCCCGGAGGTGACTGGAGGACTCACCTACGGGGGGTGCTGGAGTAGGGAGAAATCAGACCGCTACCCCTCTATCCTCCCACTCTCCTCCCCGCCCCCCAGCCCCTCTGGCGGGCAGCTTATCCCGGCATGCCCACCAGTGAGACATGTGGGCCTCAGCCCATGGATAGTAGCGGTCGTACAGGAGGGGCTCCTCTGGCGGCCTTGGGCCCATGAACGCCCTCCTCTAATAGTTCTCCCCCTCCTGCTCCCAGCGACCCCCTCCCGGGCCGGGCGTAGGCTCCTCGCCGGGAAGTCTCAGAAAAGTCCGATAACTTCTCCGAAAGAGGGCCGGCACAAGGATCCCCAATCCCAACCGAGGTTCTGCTCCAACCTTATACACCCATCTCACAGACGATACCTATGGTTCGTCTGGCAAGATCGGGGGTTCCAGTTCGGGCCACTCCCCTTCGGCCTCTCCCCGGCACCCTCCCCGTTCAGGAAGTTGGTCAAGGAGATGGCCTCCCTGACCAGACAGGAGGACTTTCACCCCCTGGTGTACCTGGACAACTGGCTCATCCTGGGTCCCTCCCGGGCTTGGTGTCAATCCCACACCAACCAACCTCTATGCCCCTGTTCCAATCTAGGGTTGTCACCAACCCCAACAAGTGTGAACTCACCCGTAGTCAGCGGTCCTCCTTTCTGGGCATGAGTTTCGACACACTACCCATATGGTTCTCCCCGACCCTAAAGTGGTCTCGCCTCCGCCTATCCGCCCGCAACCCGGCCAGAACCCTTACCTCCCTCCAGGGGTTGATGAGTTCCTCTTATCCCTCATCCCCTAGGCCAGTCCCCAGCGCCAACTCCAAGGGAGTTCCGTCGTCGATGGTCTCAGACCTCCGACCACTGGCTTCAGTCCACCCCTTGGGTCCTGGTTCCTATGGGCTACGGAAGAGTTGCTCGACCCCGCCACCTTTCCCCGGGGTCCCATTTTCCCCCCCTACCCAAGCCATGGACCTCTACACAGATCCCTCCAACTTGGGCTGGTCGCCTACTTGGAGAACCCTCATACCTCGGGAGTGTCGGACGCACAGTGTGGGATGCTCAGTCTGCCTGTCTCCACATCAACGTCCTGGAATTTGAAGCGGTCAGGCTTGCCCCCACCCGCTTCCAACCCCAGGTCTCACACCGACTTGTTCTCTCGCCCACGGACAACACTTCGGTGCCTTGTTATTCAACAAGACGGGGCGAAAGGGGCTCATTCCCTCAGCCTCTCTCTCCGTAATGAGGCCTCCTCCGCTGGTCCACGCGCAGGGAATCACCCTCTGCGCGAGACACATAGTGGGGACCCTCCTCCACACGTAAGGGACCCTCAGCAGGCTAACCCTCAGCCCGATGGGGAACACTGGTCAGGCCCAGGGGCGCTCTCCCTTTCCTGGTCTGGCCTCATAACATATGCCTTCCCTCCATTCCCAATCCTCCACAGGGTAATCAGGAAGGTGAGACTGGGAAGACCCAGGCCCAGCCTCATCACCCCGTGGTGGCTGAACCAGTCCTGGTTCTGGACCTCTAGTCACTCCTCCATGTTCCACCCCTCCGGTGGGCACCCATGGGTACATGCTCAGATGCCCCGCCGGCTCTCACTGTGGCTATGCCACCCCCATTGTGAGCATCTGCCCCTCCCTCACAGACGAACATATCCCAGTCCGTCCTAGACATACCTGCTGGGGCTGGGGCCTCGCAAGATCTTCGGATTGGCGACTTTGCACAGAGCCAGCACTGAGCCTTTTCCAATGGGAAATATGGCCTCCTGGTGCTCATACAACTCTGTTCCCCCATCTGGCCCTTCCAATATCCAGATAGGCACCTTCCTATCTCACCTATTTTTTCGTTAAGGCTCTTGGCTGGCTCCATTTGGGCTACTGGGAACACTCGCGCCCCAGGCGCTCCTCCCAGCCCTATCTCTTGATGGCTTTCCAAGACGGTCAGATCATCCTACGCCCAGGTGTATAAGGATCTCCCCATCTTATCACCCCGGGCCCATGAGGTCAGGGCGCTGGCCACTTCCACAGCGATCCAGCACTCTGTCCTTTTGCGCCACCTCCTGGAGGCAGCTACTGGCGTTCGGAAAATCCCTTCATAAACTTTTATTTGAGGATGTCCGCATGACTAGGGCTGATGTTCTATGGACTTCTTTTGTGGCTAACGCATCCATATCTGTTCCTCTGCTAACCCCAAGAACCATTAGAGCACTAAGCCCTCCTCCAATTCCTTTAAATTCTGCTATGGTCTGACATGGTAAAGTATATGATGCCAAAATGGGGAGTTTGTATTATACTCCCGGTTTGGCTAGTATACTTACCATGTCAGACTCTAATGCCCACCCTGCCTTCCCCGCTAGCGCTATGGTTCTCAGGGTTACCTTGCGCATAGGCCTCGTTGAATGAGGAACAGGAAGTTTACACCGGCTTCTTCCCTGGCGGAAGTAGGGTGGACATCACGTGATGGTCTTATTACTGCATTAGCCACAAAAGATTTCGGCCTGGCAGCTAAGTAACTGCCGTTGAATGCTATGGTCTGACATGGTAAGTATACTAGCCAAACAGGGAGTATAATACGAACTCCCCATATATGTACACATTCTTGGTAGAAAATACACTCATTCTTGTTATAAAGTGCTCCAATAGCAAATTTTGGGGTGAACAGGTCTGGTGGTGTATTGGGGGAAATGTGACCATAGAACGAAAATAACTTACCATAGAACAGAGAGGAATAAGATCTTGGTATAAGGGGGATGTGTCGACTGAGATGGAGAGCATGTGATCATGGGATGCAGGGGATGTGGTCATTGAAGATCAAGGGATATGGCCATGATTACCTGATTTTCTGCATGCTGGTAGATAAAGCAGTCCAGGCATGTATGTTGATCTGTGAAATTTATGTCAAAGTGTTGAAGAGCTGTTTGTGTTCTGCCAGATATGAAAATTAAATATGATAGGAATTTAATTCTAGCAAGTAAAGGCAAAAGGTAACTTTCATTCTTTTTGCTTCAAATTTCCACTGTCTTGGACCATGCAAAAATCTGTCAAAAATGTTCATTAGATTCTGTTGATCCAAAATTCTAGAAAAGTTTTTGAGTTTTGCGAGTACATCTTATATTTTCCATGGGGGTTGTAACTGAGCAAATTGCGCTTTTGTAGTTGATGGACAGTGTTACACACAAAGAAAATTGAGGACAAAATTTTTCCCAAGCTAGTATGTGCTATATATGTGCATTAGATTATGTTTAGTTAAGGCCATTCTTTTGTATGAAAATGTTTCTTGTGTTGGTATAAATAAATTCTTGTTCTGGTGAGAACATTTTGGATTTGTGGTTTGTGTATTGCTAATAAAGACCTTTTTTTTAAAGAATGTTCTTCTGTTTTAAGTTTTAGGCTGTAGAGTGCATTATCCTTTATCATCTTGATTTGCCTAATGTATAATAAGTTCTGGTGGATTTCAGTTGATTGACGAACTGGCAACCTATGACCTGCCTGCCAACGGCACAAACCGTCATCTGTGGCGCATCAGTGACACCGACTATGAATACAAGTTTTTCCACGGTTCAGACTACGGGGTGGATGCCAACACCAGTTTTAATGTGAGCTGCTCTGGTGTTCTGTATGTGTTGGGTGTTCTGTATGTGTTGGGTGTTCTGTATGTGTTGGGTGTTTCGTATGTGTTGGGTGTTCTGTATGTGGGTGTTGGGTGTTCTGTATGTGGGTGTTGGGTGTTCTGTATGTGGGTGTTGGGTGTTCCGTATGTGTTGGGTGTTCCGTATGTGTTGGGTGGTCTGTATGTGTTGGGTGTTCCTTATGTGTTGGGTGTTCCGTATGTGTTGGGTGTTCCTTATGTGTTGGGTGGTCTGTATGTGTGCATACTCTCAAGTAGCTTCAGATGCGTGATTGTGGGAATTATCTGCATGAATGGGTGTAATTTGAGACAGTTGATCACTCTTTGTGTGTTTGTGCACATGTGCGCATGTTTATTAAGCACATCAGCAGTTTGTTGGTGATTCTTCAAAGTTAAACGCCCTTTTTGAAACACTTTCTTTTTTTATCTTAGATATGGTACAATGCAAAATTTTCAGTCAATTCCTTGGCCGGCGTTAGTGCATGCTTTTATATGTAGGTTG
>CM031609.1:91681489-91743989 GCA_018398815.1 Conus ventricosus
AGTGAGGTGAAGAGACATACAGGTATTTGACAGACCACAGGGTGAGTGAGGTGATGAGACATACAGACCACAGGGTGAGTGAGGTGAAGAGACATATAGGTGTTTGACAGACCACAGGGTGAGTGAGGTGAAGAGACATATAGGTGTTTGACAGACCACAGGGTGAGTGAGGTGATGAGACATACAGACCACAGGGTGAGTGAGGTGATGAGACATATAGGTATTTGACAGACCACAGGGTGGTGAGGTGATGAGACATGATCAGACCACAGGGTAAGTGAGGTGAAGAGACATATAGGTGTTTGACAGACTCAGCCCTGATGTGGCCTCTGTGGTCGGCTGGGCTATAAGCAACATTATCTTATCTTATCTGTTTGACAGACCACAGGGTGAGTGAGGTGATGAGACATATAGGTATTTGACAGACCACGGGTGAGTGAGGTGAAGAGACATATAGGTGTTTGACAGACCACGGGGTGAGGGAGGTGATGAGACATTAGGTATTTGACAGACCACGGGGTGAGTGAGGTGATGAGACATACAGACACAGGGTGAGTGAGGTGAAGAGACATATAGGTCACACTAAGGTGTTTGACAGACCACAGGGTGAGTGAGGATCACATTAGGTGTTTGACAGACCACAGGGGAGTGAGGTGAAGAGACATATAGGTATTTGACAGACCACAGGGTGAGGTGAGGTGATGAGACATATAGGTATTTGACAGACCACAGGGTGAGTGAGGTGAAGACATATAGGTATTTGACAGACCACAGGGTGAGTGAGGTGATGAGACATATAGGTATTTGACAGACCACAGGGTGAGTGAGGTGAGACATATAGGTATTTCACAGACCACAGGATGAGTGAGGTGAAGAGACATATAGGTATTTGACAGACCACAGGGTGAGTGAGGTGAAGAGACATATAGGTATTTGACAGACCACAGGGTGAGTGAGGTGAAGAGACATATAGGTGTTTGACAGACCACAGGGTGAGTTAGGTGAAGAGACACATAGGTATTTGACAGACCACAGGGTGAGATGAGGTGATGAGACATACACACCACAGGGTGAGTGAGGTGATGAGACATACAGACCACAGGGTGAGTGAGGTTGATGAGACATACAGACCACAGGGTGAGTGAGGTGATGAGACATACAGACCACAGGGTGAGTGAGGTGATGAGACATACAGACCACTGGGTGAGTGAGGTGGTGAAGAGACATACAGACCACAGGGTGAGTGAGGTGATGAGAATACAGACCACAGGGTGAGTGAGGTGAAGAGACATACAGACCACAGGGTGAGTGAGGTGATGAGACATACAGACCACAGGGTGAGTGAGGTGATGAGACATACAGACACAGGGTGAGTGAGGTGATGAAGACATACAGACCACAGGGTGGTGAGGTGATGAGACATACAGACCACAGGGTGGTGAGGTGATGAGACATACAGACCACAGGGTTGAGTGAGGTGAAGGACATACAGACCACAGGGTGAGTGAGGTGATGAGACATACAGACCACAGGGTGAGTGAGGTGATGAGACATACAGACCACAGGGTGAGTGAGGTGAAGGACATACAGACCACAGGGTGAGTGAGGTGATGAGACATACAGACCACAGGGTGAGTGAGGTGATGAGACATACAGACCACAGGGTGAGTGAAGTGAAGAGACATACAGACCACAGGGTGAGTGAGGTGAAGAGACATACAGACCACAGGGTGAGTGAGGTGATGAGACATACAGATCACAGGGTGAGTGAGGTGATGAGACATACAGACCACAGGGTGAGTGAGGTGATGAGACATACAGACCACGGGTGAGTGAGGTGAAGAGACGATAAGATCAGATAATGTTGCTTATAGCCCAGCCGACGCAAAGGGCCACATCAGGGCTGTCACCACGTTAAATCAACTCACCAGTCATTAAAAAAAAAAAAAAAAAAAAAAAAAAAAAAAAAAAAAAACACCCTTTCACACATATCGTTAATGACATCGTCTACAAACGCACCAGAAATTGCATTAAAAATCATTGTGCGTAAAATCTTAAATCAGATGAAAAATGTTAATCTCTCTCAAAAACTCAAGGATCACGTCAGGCGGGACATAGGTGAAGAGACATACAGACCACAGGGTGAGTGAGGTGAAGAGACATACAGACACAGGGTGAGTGAGGTGATGAGACATACGACCACAGGGTGAGTGAGGTGATGAGACATACAGACCACAGGGTGAGTGAGGTGAAGAGACATACAGACCACAGGGTGAGTGAGGTGAAGAGACATATAGGTGTTGACAGACCACAGGGTGAGTGAGGTGATGAGACATATAGACCACAGGGTGAGTGAGGTGATGAGACATACAGACCACAGAGTGAGTGAGGTGAAGAGACATACAGGTATTTGACAGACCACAGGGTGAGTGAGGTGAAGAGACATACAGACCACAGGGTGAGTGAGGTGAAGGAGACATACAGACACAAGGTGAGTGAGGTGAAGAGACATATAGGTATTTGACAGACCACAGGGTGAGTGAGGTGAAGAGACATACGACCACAGGGTGAGTGAGGTGATGAGACATACAGGTATTTGACAGACCACAGGGTGAGTGAGGTTGAAGAGACATACAGACCACAGGGTGAGTGAGGTGAAGAGACATACAGGTATTTGACAGACCACAGGGGAGTGAGGTGAAGAGACATACAGACCACAGGGTGAGTGAGGTGAAGAGGACATACAGGTATTTGACAGACCACAGGGTGAGTGAGGTGAAGAGACATACAGGTATTTGACAGACCACAGGGTGAGGAGAGGTGATGAGACATACAGACCACAGGGTGAGTGAGGTGAAGAGACGTACAGGTATTTGACAGACCACAGGGTGAGTGAGGTGAAGAGATATACAGGTATTTGACAGACCACAGGGTGAGTGAGGTGAAGACATATAGGTATTTGACAGACCACAGGGGGTGAGGTGAAGAGACATATAGGTATTTGACAGACCACAGGGTGAGTGAGGTGAAGAGACATATAGGTATTTGACAGACCACAGGGTGAGTGAGTGAAGAGACATATAGGTATTTGACAGACCACAGGGTGAGTGAAGGTGAATGAGACATACAGGTATTTGACAGACCACAGGGTGAGTGAGGTGATGAGCATACAGACCACAGGGTGAGTCAGGTGATGAGACATACAGACCACAGGGTGAGTGAGTGAAGAGACATATAGGTATTTGACAGACCACAGGGTGAGTGAGGTGAAGAGACATATAGGTATTTGACAGACCACAGGAGTATGAGGTGAAGAGACATACAGACCACAGGGTGAGTGAGGTGATGAGACATACAGACCACAGGGTGAGTGAGGTGAATGGCCATACAGGTATTTGACAGACCACAGGGTGAGTGAGGTGATGAGACATACAGACCTCAGGGTGAGTGAAGTGAAGACATATAGGTATTTGACAGACCACAGGGTGAGTGGGTGAAGACATACAGGTATTTGACAGACCACAGTGTGAGTGAGGTGAAGATATATAGGTATTTGACAGACCACAAGGTGAGTGAGGTGATGAGACATATAGGTATTTGACAGACCACAGGGTGAGTGAGGTGAAGACATATAGGTATTTGACAGACCACAGGGTGAGTGAGGTGAATAACATATAGGTATTTGACAGACCACAGGGTGAGTGAGGTGAAGACATATAGGTATTTGAGACAGACGGCAGTGTGAGTGAGGTGAAGACATATAGGTATTTGACAGACCACAGGGTGAGTGAGGTGAAGACGTATAGGTATTTGACAGACCACCGGGTGAGTGAGGTGAAGACATATAGGTATTTGACAGACCACAGGGTGAGTGAGGTGAAGACATATAGGTATTTGACAGACCACAGGGTGAGTGAGGTGAAGACATATAGGTATTTGACAGACCACAGGGTGAGTGAGGTGATGAGATGCTGTGGGATGCGTGCAGGTGAAGAGAAGAAGAAGGCATCAAGCACGTCTCCGCCATGGACCGGGTCAGTCGGGTCATGCGTTTCTATGACAACAGCTCATGGGCCTGGCAGGAGATCTTTGTCAAGTGAGTTTTCAAGTATGTGTGTGTGTGTGTGTGTGTGTGTGTGAGGGCAGATTGGTGTCCTGAATACTTGTGAAACTTTGGTTCATTGAGAATATGAGGTATACAGTACTTGTATTTCTGCTGCTACCTTATTATTACAATGATCATCTTCTTCTTCTTGTTTGAATCAAAATTATATGCTTTTAAATAAGTAACATCGTGCCAGAATTTGACATTAATTTGATATTTTAGAAAAATCGTTGTGTTGTCGTTAAGAAAATTGAAAGTTGTCTTCACATTTAAGTAAAATGTGCATTCAGTTGAAACGTTGGAGCAAGTATGTGAAGAAAAAGATGGCTGCTGAAAATCTCTTTCTAGATGCATGCATCGGCTTATTTCCATACTCTTTACATACCATAATGCATTCACATACACACAGACAAGCACACACACACTTTCATGCATGCATTTCACCCTAATTGTTCCCTCTCCCTTCTCTCTCTCTCTCTCTCTCTCTCTCTCCTCTCTCTCTCTCTCTTTGTCTCAGTCTGCTCCTTTTTTTGTAGTTTAGCATTATACATGGCTCTCTTCTGTATGCACACTGACCACAAATACAAGACAAATGCAACACACACCTGACTGTCACATACATTTGCTGCTCTGTCTTCAGGCCTGATGGTCGGGTGGACTTCAGGGTGGATGTGCCCAAGTACCCACTGTCATGGGTCATCAACGGCCTCTCCATCAGCCGGGATCTGGGTCTGGGGATCATGACCCGGCCCGTCAGGGTAGGTCACTGGGGGGATGGGATGGGGCGCGATGGATCACTGGTTTGGATGTTGTCCCTGCTGATTACTGGTTTGGATGTTGTCCCTCTGATTACTGGTTTGGATGTTGTCCCTCTGATCATTGGATTGGATGTTGTTCCGTGATTACTGGATTGGATGTTGTCCCTCTGATTACTGGAATGGATGTTGTCCCTCTGATCATTGGATTGGATGTTGTCCCTCTGATCATTGGATTGGATGTTGTCCCTCTGATTACTGGTTTGGATGTTGTCCCTCTGATTACTGGTTTGGATGTTGTCCCTCTGATCATTGGATTGGATGTTGTCCCTCTGATTACTGGTTTGGATGTTGTCCCTCTGATCATTGGATTGGATATTGTCCCTCTGATTACTGGATTGGATGTTGTCTCTCTGATTACTGGTTTGGATGTTGTCCTTTTGATTACTGGTTTGGATGTTGTCCCGCTGATCATTGGATCGGATGTTGTCCCTCTGATTACTGGATTGGATGTTTTTCCCGATGATCATTGGATTGGATGTTGTCCCTCTGATTACTGGATTGGATGTTGTCCCTCTGATTACTGGTTTGCATGTTGTCCCTCTGATTACTGGATCGGATGTTGTCCCTCTGATCATTGGATTGGATGTTGTCCCGCTGATCATTGGATCGGATGTTGTCCCTCTGATTACTGGATTGGATGTTGTCCGCTGATCATTGGATTGGATGTTGTCCCTCTGATTACTGGATTGGATGTTGTCCCTCTGATTACTGGTTTGGATGTTCTCCCTCTCAGTAAAATGAAAAGAAATTCAGATTCTTAGGAACTTAAGTTATGTGTGCGTGCATGGTGTGGATGGGTAAGTGGTAGTGGGGTGAATGGGAACTTGGGGGAAAGGGAAGGTAGGGGGATTAGAGGCCTAGTGGATAGTGCATTTGACTTGAAAGCAAAGGGAGCCCAAGGATCATTGCTGTGAAGATGATGATGATGATTATGATTATGATGATGATCTTTTCAGTATGATGCTGCACGCTACATGTACATTCAAGTGGAACATCCGGAGATCATTGTGCGAGGGGAGCAAGTGGGTATACGGGTGACGGTGTTCAACTACTGGTATGACGACGACTATCTGGAGGTGAGATGGTAGTCAAATGCTTCCAGCATGTTTGATGCTGCGAGTGTGTAGTTTGTGAATTTCAGCAAAATGTCAAATGAAAATTAAAAAAAAGACCCCCAAAAAAAATCCGGAAAAAGAAAATAGAAAAATAATCAAAATAAGAAGACCAGGAAAAAGTAAAAAAAAAGAAAAAAAGTAATAATAATAATAAGAGTAACAAAATGAATAAGGGGAGAAGAGAAAAGTGGGTGTGAAATTCGCAGAACACCGGTTGCATATTTGGCATTCCATCGGATGACTTTGACTGACATCACCAAATTTCCTGTAAACTTTCTCAGGTTTGAAGGCAAAATAACAGTGTCATGCCATGATGTTTTGCGTCAACAAGACTCTGGGAAACTGTAAGAGATTGAGAAAAGTTGTATAAACAAATGGTCCTGATTATGGCTGATTAACCCTTACGCTGGTTGTCGCAACTTGAGTCGCGCAGTAGGGTTAGCCTTGTGAACCTAGTTTAACGGACACACATGGATACGAAACTATGGCTTGTTGACAACCTAATTTGCATGAATGACTGAACAAGCCCTGGAACATGGATTTTCCGCATTTTAGCTTAGTTTATAGTTAGTAGCAACTTGTAATGCATAGTGCGACTTGAATTGTCTGGCAAACAACAATGGTGGCACCCAAAGGAGAACATGATAGAATTAGGAACTTAGTGGAAGATGTTTTTGCTGATGCTGTTGTGGAAAAACACTTGAAGAAGAAGTCATAGATATTTTGAATGATGTGGGTGTGGTGGGTGATAGTATTGATTTAGATCAAGCAGTAGAAAGAAACTCGTGGAAAGCGTGGCAGCAGAGAGTCCTCAGAAGAGAAGCCCCCTTCAAGCAAGTGTTTCGGCCCTTATCTCCTGACACTCTAGGGGGTTGGGCCACACCCGGTTCATGACTCCGGATGTCCCTCTGCTGCCCCCTTTTTTTTTTCCCCCATCTTGGGACGAGCCATGGCTGGGATTCGAACCCATGACCCTCTGGACATGCTCATTTTCTACTTAATGACTCACGCTTTAACCACTGAGCCACAGGGACACCTGATATTTGTAGGGAAATTAAGCCTTATGAAGTTCACTTTTGTTCCTCCTTGACCAGATCCAGCTTGAACACCTCTCTGCCGCTTCTGCCATTGCTTTCAGGGCTCTGGTTTTTTCCTTCCCTGCAACTGAGAGCTGTTTCATGAGGCTGTATGCAGACGTTCCTACAAATCCCCTACTTCCAATTTCTGCAGTGAGGACTTTGACCTGATAGCCTTCTCTCCTCAGGCTGTTTGCACTATGTATCATGATTTTGAGATCGACACAGACAATGACTGGATGAGTGCCTAAGGGTGAGGGGAATCTCAACATGTCTTTCAGTGGCAAGAAAAACTCAGTGTAGCTCTTCCAGATGATCCTAAACCTTTCAAACATAAATGACGACAGTGTAGGCTAACTGTTACATTTGTTGATAGTGACCATTTTTTGAGTGTGTGTGTTATCAGCACGTGATTTCAATATGAAAACTGAACTGTACCTTATTCATTGTTATCTGGATTACCTGCATGGAAGACTAGTATAATGCACACCGACTTTCCTTTGAAAAAGGCTGTATTGTATATCTGGATACTGTGGAACATCAGTGTCTGGATTACAAGCTCTTGAGAATCGACAAGCAAGATGTGCCATCTGCTTTCACCTGTTATTTTCACATTCTAGACAAATAAGCACCCAATCAAAAACTCACAAGCACACCAGTTCTGTTTTATATTATTCTTTATTCAGTTACTAACAATTTTTATTCTGCATGTTATGTTCAAATCCTAACCATTGAAAAGTTATGCATATAATAGAAACATAACTATTGTTTTCAAATTTTCCTTCTGTTAATTCACCAGACAACATACTTAATAGTATGTTGTTAAATAACCAATGTAAGGGTTAAAATGTTGACAATACACCAGTTGAAGCTCCAATTTGCGTTGGATCGCACCGTATTGTAAACATGTTTAGACTTTTTTTTTCTGGGGGAGAGGAAGCATGTCAGCCAGACACACCGGCTCTCCATCCCTCCACTTCCTTCTCCCTCTCACCTTCCCCGTCCCCCTCTACCCTGAACTGTAGTGAATTTTCTGGTTTTCCTCTGTGTCAGTCCTGCATATTGTTTCAAGGCCAAACTTCTGTAGGAATCTTGAGAGATGTATTCATCATTTTTGTATTTCCATATTTGCTCAACATTCCAGTCCCTTGCTCTTGTTTCTCCGAGCACATGACATTTAAACATGATCTTTGACCTACAGGTGCTGATCACTATGCATGGCAGTGACGACTACGAGTTTGTGACAGTGGAAGAGCTTGGATGGGTCTTCTCCTACCGACCGAACACGCACAAGGGGGATCACCAGACCATTGTCTTTGTGGGTGCAGCTCATGGCGGAATTGTTTCCTGTTTTGTTTCCATGTTGTGTCCCTTTAATCATCAGTCAGATCAGAATGAGGCTGCAGTGTGTTTTAGAGAGAGTGAGTGTGTGTGTGTGTGTGTGTGTGTGTGTGTGTGTGTGTGTGTGTGTGTGTGTGTGTGTGCGCGCGCGCGCATGAGTATGATTATGATTGCAGCTGTGTGTGTAGAAATATCTGTTTAACTGTGACATACCCGACTAAACTTGGAGCAATTGCCTAGTTCAGGTATATAGCTGACAAGAAGGATTAAACAGTTTACCCAGTAAAAAATAACTTTCACAACTAATGGTGAATTGAGCTCCTCTGTTGTATTTTTTGTGCACTGTTGTTCTGTGTACTCCAAAGGACTAGGACAACTTGTTTACATGCACATGTATGAGTGGACACAAATCAAATCTAGGGGGCAACTTTTATGTTTAAAAAGAAGTGTGCTAACAGGAGATCTGCAGATGCTGCCCTTTTGTTGAAATTCTTATGCATTCTATTGAAACATATTGTGTTTTGTCTTGTTATCTGTTTGCCTCTTTTGTTCGATGGAACAGTAAATCTTCTTTTAATTTTTTTTCAATTTCCACCTGCAGTCGTCTCTCTTTAAAATTGATTTTATGTGTAGAAAGGGAGAAATTCTTGACTACGAAGGAACATGTTGAACTGCACTTCCTGTTCCCTTGTTTGGCCAAGAAAAGGGGTGTACTTTTAGTCCTTCAGGCAAATGGGTGTTCTCCACATATCAGGTCTCTGACACAAGTGGGTGTCAGAGATGTGTCGTGTTATTCACAGTGACGGCGTGATGAAGACCAGACCTGTGTCATGTGTGACTGGAAGGAAGGTGGAGCTGGGATCTGAGAGACGCACACATGGCCACCTGAATGGTTGACATGGGCTGTGACTTAGGGTGCAAAGGGAGGCAATGGTTGACATGGGCTGTGACTTAGGCTGCAAAGGGAGGCAATGGTTGACATGGGCTGTGACTTAGGGTGCAAAGGGAGGCAATGGTTGACATGGGCTGTGACTTTGGGTGCAAAGGGAGGCAATGGTTGACATGGGCTGTGACTTAGGGTGCAAAGGGAGGCAATGGTTGACATGGGCTGTGACTTAGGCTGCAAAGGGAGGCAATGGTTGACATGGGCTGTGACTTAGGGTGCAAAGGGAGGCAATGGTTGACATGGGCTGTGACTTAGGCTGCAAAGGGAGGCATGGTTGACATGGGTTGTGACTTAGGCTGCAAAGGGAGGCAATGGTTGACATGGGCTGTGACTTTGGGTGCAAAGGGAGGCAATGGTTGACATGGGCTGTGACTTTGGGTGCAAAGGGAGGCAATGGTTGACATGGGCTGTGACTTTGGGTGCAAAGGGAGGCAATGGTTGACATGGGCTGTGACTTTGGGTGCAAAGGGAGGCAATGGTTGACATGGGCTGTGACTTTGGGTGCAAAGGGAGGCAATGGTTGACATGGGCTGTGACTTAGGCTGCAAAGGGAGGCAATGGTTGACATGGGCTGTGACTTAGGCTGCAAAGGGAGGCAATGGTTGACATGGGCTGTGACTTAGGCTGCAAAGGGAGGCAATGGTTGACATGGGCTGTGACTTAGGCTGCAAAGGGAGGCAATGGTTGACATGGGCTGTGACTTAGGGTGCAAAGTGAGGCAATGGTTGACATGGGCTGTGACTTAGGCTGCAAAGGGAGGCAATGGTTGACATGGGCTGTGACTTAGGCTGCAAAGGGAGGCAATGGTTGACATGGGCTGTGACTTAGGCTGCAAAGGGAGGCAATGGTTGACATGGGCTGTGACTTAGGCTGCAAAGGGAGGCGATGGTTGACATGGGCTGTGACTTAGGCTGCAAAGGGAGGCGATGGTTGACATGTGCTGTGACTTAGGCTGCAAAGGGAGGCGATGGTTGACATGGGCTGTGACTTAGGCTGCAAAGGGAGGCGATGGTTGACATGTGCTGTGACTTAGGGTGCAAAGGGAGGCAATGGTTGACATGGGCTGTGACTTAGGCTGCAAAGGGAGGCAATGGTTGACATGGGCTGTGACTTTGGGTGCAAAGGGAGGCGATGGTTGACATGGGCTGTGACTTAGGCTGCAAAGGGAGGCAATGGTTGACATGGGCTGTGACTTTGGGTGCAAAGGGAGGCGATGGTTGACATGGGCTGTGACTTAGGCTGCAAAGGGAGGCAATGGTTGACATGGGCTGTGACTTTGGGTGCAAAGGGAGGCGATGGTTGACATGGGCTGTGACTTAGGCTGCAAAGGGAGGCAATGGTTGACATGGGCTGTGACTTAGGCTGCAAAGGGAGGCAATGGTTGACATGGGCTGTGACTTAGGGTGCAAAGGGAGGCAATGGTTGACATGGGCTGTGACTTAGGCTGCAAAGGGAGGCAATGGTTGACATGGGCTGTGACTTTGGGTGCAAAGGGAGGCAATGGTTGACATGGGCTGTGACTTTGGGTGCAAAGGGAGGCAATGGTTGACATGGGCTGTGACTTTGGGTGCAAAGGGAGGCAATGGTTGACATGGGCTGTGACTTAGGCTGCAAAGGGAGGCAATGGTTGACATGGGCTGTGACTTAGGCTGCAAAGGGAGGCAATGGTTGACATGGGCTGTGACTTAGGCTGCAAAGGGAGGCAATGGTTGACATGGGCTGTGACTTAGGGTGCAAAGGGAGGCAATGGTTGACATGGGCTGTGACTTAGGCTGCAAAGGGAGGCAATGGTTGACATGGGCTGTGACTTTGGGTGCAAAGGGAGGCAATGGTTGACATGGGCTGTGACTTAGGCTGCAAAGGGAGGCAATGGTTGACATGGGCTGTGACTTTGGGTGCAAAGGGAGGCAATGGTTGACATGGGCTGTGACTTAGGCTGCAAAGGGAGGCAATGGTTGACATGGGCTGTGACTTAGGCTGCAAAGGGAGGCAATGGTTGACATGGGCTGTGACTTAGGCTGCAAAGGGAGGCAATGGTTGACATAGGCTGTGACTTAGGCTGCAAAGGGAGGCAATGGTTGACATGGGCTGTGACTTAGGCTGCAAAGGGAGGCAATGGTTGACATGGGCTGTGACTTAGGCTGCAAAGGGAGGCAATGGTTGACATGGGCTGTGACTTAGGCTGCAAAGGGAGGCAATGGTTGACATGGGCTGTGACTTAGGCTGCAAAGGGAGGCAATGGTTGACATGGGCTGTGACTTAGGCTGCAAAGGGAGGCGACTGCATGCGGAAATCTAAACATCTTTAAAAAAAACTGAGTTCTGTATCCGCCAAACATGAACAAACAAATCACAAGACAAACACGATGCGTTTCGACCTAGGTCTTCTTCAGGCAAGATAAAACAGCACTCAGGACTTGTTTGATATCAATTTTCCATTATTATCATCATTATTTTAGCTCTCATTGTCTCTTTCCTGATGGCCTGTTTTCATTCAGTGCCATCTTGTGCTGAATTCAATGAGATAAGTGATTTCTTCATTTCTGTTGTCTTGAGTAGTTTATCTTTCCTGATGGCCTGTTTTCATTCAGTGCCCATCTTGTGCTGAATTCAATGAGATAAGTGATTTCTTCATTTCTGTTGTCTTGAGTAGTTTATCTTTCCTGATGGCCTGTTTTCATTCAGTGCCCATCTTGTGCTGAATTCAATGAGATAAGTGATTTCTTCATTTCTGTTGTCTTGAGTAGTTTATCTTTCCTGATGGCCTGTTTTCATTCAGTGCCCATCTTGTGCTGAATTCAATGAGATAAGTGATTTCTTCATTTCTGTTGTCTTGAGTAGTTTATCTTTCCTGATGGCCTGTTTTTCATTCAGTGCCCATCTTGTGCTGAATTCAATGAGATAAGTGATTTCTTCATTTCTGTTGTCTTGAGTAGTTTATCTTTCCTGATGGCCTGTTTTCATTCAGTGCCCATCTTGTGCTGAATTCAATGAGATAAGTGATTTCTTCATTTCTGTTGTCTTGAGTAGTTTATCTTTCCTGTGGCCTGTTTTCATTCAGTGCCCATCTTGTGCTGAATTCAATGAGATAAGTGATTTCTTCATTTCTGTTGTCTTGAGTAGTTTATCTTTCCTGATGGCCTGTTTTCATTCAGTGCCCATCTTGTGCTGAATTCAATGAGATAAGTGATTTCTTCATTTCTGTTGTCTTGAGTAGTTTATCTTTCCTGATGGCCTGTTTTCATTCAGTGCCCATCTTGTGCTGAATTCAATGAGATAAGTGATTTCTTCATTTCTGTTGTCTTGAGTAGTTTATCTTTCCTGATGGCCTGTTTTCATTCAGTGCCCATCTTGTGCTGAATTCAATGAGATAAGTGATTTCTTCATTTCTGTTGTCTTGAGTAGTTTATCTTTCCTGATGGCCTGTTTTCATTCAGTGCCCATCTTGTGCTGAATTCAATGAGATAAGTGATTTCTTCATTTCTGTTGTCTTGAGTAGTTTATCTTTCCTGATGGCCTGTTTTCATTCAGTGCCCATCTTGTGCTGAATTCAATGAGATAAGTGATTTCTTCATTTCTGTTGTCTTGAGTAGTTTATCTTTCCTGATGGCCTGTTTTCATTCAGTGCCCATCTTGTGCTGAATTCAATGAGATAAGTGATTTCTTCATTTCTGTTGTCTTGAGTAGTTTATCTTTCCTGATGGCCTGTTTTCATTCAGTGCCCATCTTGTGCTGAATTCAATGAGATAAGTGATTTCTTCATTTCTGTTGTCTTGAGTAGTTTATCTTTCCTGATGGCCTGTTTTCATTCAGTGCCCATCTTGTGCTGAATTCAATGAGATAAGTGATTTCTTCATTTCTGTTGTCTTGAGTAGTTTATCTTTCCTGATGGCCTGTTTTCATTCAGTGCCCATCTTGTGCTGAATTCAATGAGATAAGTGATTTCTTCATTTCTGTTGTCTTGAGTAGTTTATCTTTCCTGATGGCCTGTTTTCATTCAGTGCCCATCTTGTGCTGAATTCAATGAGATAAGTGATTTCTTCATTTCTGTTGTCTTGAGTAGTTTATCTTTCCTGATGGCCTGTTTTCATTCAGTGCCCATCTTGTGCTGAATTCAATGAGATAAGTGATTTCTTCATTTCTGTTGTCTTGAGTAGTTTATCTTTCCTGATGGCCTGTTTTCATTCAGTGCCCATCTTGTGCTGAATTCAATGAGATAAGTGATTTCTTCATTTCTGTTGTCTTGAGTAGTTTATCTTTCCTGATGGCCTGTTTTCATTCAGTGCCCATCTTGTGCTGAATTCAATGAGATAAGTGATTTCTTCATTTCTGTTGTCTTGAGTAGTTTATCTTTCCTGATGGCCTGTTTTCATTCAGTGCCCATCTTGTGCTGAATTCAATGAGATAAGTGATTTCTTCATTTCTGTTGTCTTGAGTAGTTTATCTTTCCTGATGGCCTGTTTTCATTCAGTGCCCATCTTGTGCTGAATTCAATGAGATAAGTGATTTCTTCATTTCTGTTGTCTTGAGTAGTTTATCTTTCCTGATGGCCTGTTTTCATTCAGTGCCCATCTTGTGCTGAATTCAATGAGATAAGTGATTTCTTCATTTCTGTTGTCTTGAGTAGTTTATCTTTCCTGATGGCCTGTTTTCATTCAGTGCCCATCTTGTGCTGAATTCAATGAGATAAGTGATTTCTTCATTTCTGTTGTCTTGAGTAGTTTATCTTTCCTGATGGCCTGTTTTCATTCAGTGCCCATCTTGTGCTGAATTCAATGAGATAAGTGATTTCTTCATTTCTGTTGTCTTGAGTAGTTTATCTTTCCTGATGGCCTGTTTTCATTCAGTGCCCATCTTGTGCTGAATTCAATGAGATAAGTGATTTCTTCATTTCTGTTGTCTTGAGTAGTTTATCTTTCCTGATGGCCTGTTTTCATTCAGTGCCCATCTTGTGCTGAATTCAATGAGATAAGTGATTTCTTCATGAGTGTAGTTTATCTGGCCTGAAGAGGATCTAAGAGGTCAGAGGTCAGGCCATGTCATGTTTTGCCTTGTGATCATTTGTTCATTTTTGGTGGGTACGGTACGTAATTTTTATGAAAGATGTGATGTGAATGTTATTTCAGTTGGAGCCTGGAGAGTCCAAGGACATCTACATGCCTATCGTGCCAGCAACTAACCTCGTCCAGGGCACGATGACCTTCCACGTCAGTGCCACCTGTTTCATGGAGCGTGACGAGTACACTGGCAACATAACTGTCATTGTGAGTCACTTGTTACCTTTGTGTGCTTTTCACATGTAATCTCTCTGTACGCTTGGAATCCTGAAGCATCGACTTTTATCCAAAAGCAAGTGGTGCTAAGCTAGTTTGTCTGAATTTACCAGTTTATACTGGGAGCTGCAACCATGTTGAGCACAGTTGACCAGACAAAATTGAATAGACCAGTGGAGCAGCGGAATCTACCCAGAGCATGTAGTGCTAAGTTACAGTGTGAGAAAAGGGAAAAAGGGACAAATCAAATGGGATTTGTCCTCTGAATGTCGAAAACTGAAAGTAAGAGGAAAATTATGACAGTTTAATGTATTAACATCCATTTGCTTCTGTGTGGCTGTGTATTGGGGTGAACTTCCAGTTGTCTCGGAATCTTGATCATGCGAGTGTGTGTGTGTGCGCATGTATGCAGGCATTTGAGGGTATATATGTGTTGAAAAAATATCAAGTCGTTTATTCACCGGCCTTTGAAGGGCAGAAGAAAATGAAATAAGAGATTTTAAGCAGCTTGAATAGTAGCTTGCCAAATCAGTCTTGTATTGAATAGTAGTTTGCCAAATCAATCTTGTATTGAGTAGTAGCTTGCCAAATCAGTCTTGTATTGAATAGTAGCGTGCCAAATCAATCTTATATTGAATAGTAGCTTGCCAAATCAGTCTTGTATTGAATAGTAGTTTGCCAAATCAATCTTGTATTGAGTAGTAGCTTGCCAAATCAGTCTTGTATTGAATAGTAGCTTGCCAAATCAATCTTATATTGAATAATAGCTTGCCAAATAAATCTTGTATTGAAGACGTGTCCTTTTTGCCCTACAGCCTGATGGAGTGAAGAACTACTACCACACACCGTATCTCATCGACTTGATCCGTTTCTCCTCCATTGAAGTGCCCTACCTGGATGTCAAGGTGCCTGAACAGTATGTGGTGCCTGAGGTGCGTGAACATCTGTATGTTCCTGGCTCGGGCAAGTCGACACCCAGTTTGTTTGGTGAGGACTGTTTGCTTTTGGTGGGAACTGGGGTCTGTGTTCACTTGTCCCTTAAGTTTCATTTCCCATGCTTGCTGTGTTTAGATATTTTATGGCATATTCCCATGCTTGCTGTGTTTAGATATTTTATGGCATATCACCATGCTTGCTGTGTTTAGATATTTTATGGCATATCCCCATGCTTGCTGTGTTTAGATATTTTATGGCATATCCCCATGCTTGCTGTGTTTAGATATTTTATGGCATATCCCCATGCTTGCTGTGTTTAGATATTTTATGGCATATCCCCATGCTTGCTGTGTTTAGATATTTTATGGCATATCCCCATGCTTGCTGTGTTTAGATATTTTATGGCATATCCCCATGCTTGCTGTGTTTAGATATTTTATGGCATATCCCCATGCTTGCTGTGTTTAGATATTTTATGGCATATCCCCATGCTTGCTGTGTTTAGATATTTTATGGCATATCCCCATGCTTGCTGTGTTTAGATATTTTATGGCATATCCCCATGCTTGCTGTGTTTAGATATTTTATGGCATATCCCCATGCTTGCTGTGTTTAGATATTTTATGGCATATCCCCATGCTTGCTGTGTTTAGATATTTTATGGCATATCCCCATGCTTGCTGTGTTTAGATATTTTATGGCATATCCCCATGCTTGCTGTGTTTAGATATTTTATGGCATATCCCCATGCTTGCTGTGTTTAGATATTTTATGGCATATCCCCATGCTTGCTGTGTTTAGATATTTTATGGCATATCCCCATGCTTGCTGTGTTTAGATATTTTATGGCATATCCCCATGCTTGCTGTGTTTAGATATTTTATGGCATATCCCCATGCTTGCTGTGTTTAGATATTTTATGGCATATTCCCATGCTTGCTGTGTTTAGATATTTTATGGCATATCCCCATGCTTGCTGTGTTTAGATATTTTATGGCATATCACCACCGATGAGTTGTAAGTGTGAAATTACGGGTCTCATTTTGATGTGCTGTCAAGGTAAAAGGGAGTGGATGGGTACTGTGATATGTACATATGTTGGAAAGAAGTGGAAGGGCATTGTGATCTGTACACACAGTGAAAGAAAAAGAAGAGGTATCATGACATATACACATGGTGAACAATAAGGGTATTGTGACATCTTAATATTGCTGAATCAGCCTTCCTTTGTTTAATGGATCTTTATCACCCTTTCTCTTTTCTCTTTCAATCAGATCCAGTATCGTGGATCCAGTTCATGAAAGCTTTACTGCATCTCCCAAACCAAATCTGAAGTAACTTGACCACAGATCTTTCAAGTATCGTGGGTGCCACTCTTCCGTCTGGGTGACTGAAATCCGTTTTCTCGGCAAGGCCCCAGACGGAAATTCCGTTTTTCAAGTTTCGTAATTGAAAAAAAAAAGGTTTTTTTTTTGAAAACAGTTGAATCGGCGGTATTATGACCGAAGCAGCACTGTAGCAGACGACCGGAAATGAGGAAGCGCTCTCTATCGTTGAAGACAACACGGATCCAGTGATCTTTGTTAGCCTATGTCGCACCATTGTGCTGGTAGAAAAAGTTTTCCAGTGGCACTGCCCTGGACCCCTGCCTCATTTTCAGTTTTTTCAGATTTTCAAAGTGTCACCCTTGAAGTATCGATTCCCTATTACCAAGAAATCCCTGCTATCTTCTCTTAGAAACATCCCAACCTTGAACACCTTCAGACCTGATCCTTGAATCCCTTTACCTGTCATTGTTTCATTGCATAGTGTCTTGCTTATCCTGTTCACAGGTGACGTGGTCACTCCTGGGTTCTTTGAGGACTACCTGAATGCAGAGAACGTGTTGTACCGACCGTATGGTGGGGCAGAGATGATCACCTTCAACTTTGCCTACAACATCCTGACCCTGAAGTTCATGAAGAACTCCCAACAGCTGCCAGATGACCGCCTGAGGATGACCCTACAGAAGGTCAACATCGGTCAGTCTGCTGTTTGTTGTTTTTTATTTTCATCCATCAGTAGCAAACAAATGTCCTGTCAAGAATGCACCAGTTGAATCCTGAACAGACATTGTTTTGGTAGATAGTTTGTATGAAGTGGCAAGAACTTTAATAAAAGCATTGTATCAAGTGATCAGTTGAGAGTGGTGTATAAAGGACAAACAGACTGTTCACCGATGACATGATTTTTACACATGATCACCAACAAGAAGCCAAAGTTACCATGAGATATGATGGTGGGTCAAATGCAGAACAATAGCAGAAAAGTAAGGGGTAGAAGGAAAAGAGAGGGAGACAGTTAATTGGAACAGTAAACATCAGGAAAGTTCTAACAAGGTAAAAAGCCATGACTGGAATGATAAAGGTAATTAAGTAACAAGCAAACACTTTACTACTGAAACTACTTTTGAGGTAGAAAATCCTCTTAGGGTTTTAGTTTGCTTTAACATAAACCTTGTAGAGATAAAACAACAAACTTACGGGAAAGAAAGAGGCACTGTGGTAAAAAGAAGAGAAACTTCAGTTTCAGTCTGTGTAAAACAACTACTGAATGAAAAAAGTCAGGCGTTTTTGTTTTGTTTCTTCAGCACTGCAGCGAGTGTTGAGCTATTTCAACACTACAGAGGGCAGTTTCCATATGTTCCGTGATGACCCAACCCCCAGTGTGTGGTAAGTCCCTTCACACACATGTGCTGACTTTCGCTATCTTCTTCCTTCAAGTTTCTGACTTTTGTTGTTGTTGTTGTTGTTGGGGGGGGGGGGGGGGGGGGGGGGGGGGAGTGTGTGTGTGTGTGTGCCTTTTTTTTTTTAATTCTTCAGTTGTCATATCTGCCATCCTGTGCGTTAGGCGGTCTAAATAATCTATGCTTATGTCCACATTCCTTCCTTCAACAATTTTAGCTAATTTGGGTGTTAGTTGGAATGTGTTTTTTCACCTGAACAGGAATTGTAATGAAAATAAGTGATAACAGCAGATTCTTTTATGGTATAGTGCATAGGTTACACATTTGATTAAAAGAAATATTGTCAACTCTTGTTGTCAGATTATGAGTCTTAGTCGGAACAGAATTTTTTTTTTATTTTTTTTTTCAGTGTCAACGGTCGTTGGTTTCACAATTGAAATGGTATTCGAAAAGCTACTGACACTAATTCCATTTGATGAACTTATTTGTGACATTCATTGCACAGGCACAATTGTTTCATTTGCTTTTTGTCAAAGTGCCTTCATACACATGCAGATTATGTACTTGCGTATTTGTGCATGTGTGTTATGTATCAGTGTATGCACGTGTGTGCATGCACACCCACATGTATGTGTGCTTATTTTGTGTGCTCATATCAACACCCACTCTGTGTAGGGTGTGTGTATGTGTGTGCGTGCGTGTGTATACATGCATTTGTATGCTTGTGCTGACACGTGTTCTCATATGTTGTGTGACAGGCTGACGGCCTTTGTTGCCAAGACGATGCACCAGGCTCGGTTTGGGGAGTGGGAGCAGGATTTGTTCATCCCCCTGGAGCTCATCAACAAGATGGTGATCTTCCTCTGCTCCAGGCAGAACAAGACCACCGGCGCCTGGGACCCTGACCCTGTGCACACCATTTTTGACCGCAAGATGGTGAGTTGGGCTAGCCAGGTCAGGCTTTCAGTTCACTTTAGGGTAGATACTGTGTTCCATTTCTGCAGACAAAGTCAGGTTTGCATTCCAAGCTGTGAAAAAAAAATGTTGTCATATACTTATCTGTCCAAGTAAATGCCTTATCCCTATTTGGTATGGGATATCACCATATTGTCAAGATCCTTAGAAAATAAAAAAACAAAACAAAAAACATTTGATCATGCTTTCAATCCCTTTAGGTAGATACTGTAGTCCATTTTCATCACCAAAAGTAGGTTTGGCGTCATATACTTTACCATGTCAGACCATAGCATTCAACGGCAGCTAGCTCTGCCAGGCCAAATTTTTTGTGGCTAATGCAGTAATAAGACCATCACGTGACGCCCACCCTACTTCCGCCAGGGAAGAAGCCGGTGTGAACTTCCTGTTCCTCATTCAACTTTGGCCTCCTGCCTAACAAGGACAGGGTTTTTTTTTGCTCTGTCTCGCCTATACTTCTGTTTCTGTAGAGATTGCTTGTGTGCTTGCCTTCTTTACTTGTTCTGTTGTGGCTTACGCTAAACCATGGGTAGTATTGCTGCTTGAAGTTTATGGTTGGCGTTTTATTCATTTTTATTCACGCTCTACGGCGTGACGGCTCGCGACTTCACTTTTCAGTGCCGTTTGTTCTCCATTCGGCCCTTACTTGCCGGTGTAGGAACACGCTCTACGGCGTGACGGCTCGCGGTTTCACTTTTCAGTGCCGTTTGTTCTCCATTCGGCCTTACTCGCCGGTGTAGGAACACGTCCTGTCTTTGTGTAACGCGTCCCCTCTCACCCTTAATTCGCTTCCCCTTTGCCTTCGGCCAGTGATTCATCTATCTCAGCACTTTGTTTTATTTTCGCGCTCCATCCCTGTAAATTCACTTCAACAATCGAGCTTTGCGGTCGCTCAAGCCACCATCTTTATTCACGCCACGCGGGCCGACCTCTGCTTGGTCGTCCTCTCTCCTTGTACCTGTTCAGTGCTACAGAGGTTCTCCTCCACTTTTATTAGCACCTTTTTTTCATTTGTACTAGTACAGGTGGATCGAGTTCATTATGATCTCTCGATCTTTTACTACCTTATTATTTCTAGTACAGGTCGATCGAGTTCGCCTTACGAACTCTCGACCCTCTATTACAGAGAGGAAACAAGCATTTCTTATCCTAAATTCTTCTCTACCTAGTCGCCTATCGGCCTCGCCTCTCGTATGTCTACAGCACGTTAGTTTATTTTACTCTCGCGCCCCATTGCTTGTCACTTTCGGCGATCGAACCCTCACTGGTCAATCAATCCGCCATCGTTGATGTTCCACGCCGGTCGGCGTTTCACCATATTGCCTCACCGCATGGTGTCCACCTTCGGTCGCACATCGTTTGCCGGTAAGGAGGTTTCCCTGGCCACATTTATTTGTACCCTGTGTGCTGTCCTATGTATCATTATTACAGGTAGATCGAGTGTCTGTACTATCTCTTGATCGACCTACTTGTGCACATTTATTAGTACCTAATTTATCTCAGGTAGATCTCTTGATCTACCACCTGGTGCACATTGATTACTACCTTATTTATCATTATTACAAGGTAGATCAGGTGTATTTTACACTCGCGCTCCATTGCGCATCACTTTCGGTGATCGAACCCTCACCGGTCAGTCGATCAGCCATCTTTGATTGTTCCACGCGGGTCGACGTTTCCGCCATATTGCCTCACCTGGTTTGGGAGTACGGGAGCATCCCGGGCACATTTATTTGTACCTTATTTATCATTATTATAGGTAGATCGAGTGTCTTTACGATCTCTTGATCTGCCAACTTGTGCACATTTATTAGCACCCCATTTGTCATTATTACAAGGTAGATCGAGCGTCTTTACGATCTCTTGATCTACCAATTTGTGTACATTTATTAGCACCCCATTTATCATTATTACAAGGTAGATCGAGCGTCTTTACGATCTCTTGATCTACCAACTTGTCTTCACTTTGTGGTCGTGTGCTCCGTGTTTGCTCTCCACCATAGCCCAAGATGGTGAAGGGCACCGACGGGTTGAGCCACATCGCTTTCCAGAAGTCGCTCTTTGCCCGGAGGACCGCGTGCCGATTCCACAGAGCAAACCATTCTTTCTACGGTAGAACGTACGGCCAGTGTAGCGGGGGGGAGGGGGGGTTCCGCGCAGGGGACGCGTGACCATCATTTTGATACCTCCCCTACCCAACTGGCAGACACACGATCACTGCGTTCGAAGGGTGAAAGGCAAGCTGCCACCAGTTCTTAATTGCTACATCCCCACAGCCCATTGCAGGCTACCCCAAAGGAAGCCCGCCTTAGAATTTGTACCTGAATTTGCCTTCTCCCCAAGGTCCTCGGTGGTATAGTGGGTAGTTTCCCGCATATCACGCGGGAGCCCAAGGTTCATTTCCCCGTCGGCGAGAGCAGGATTTCCCACCTTGCCCGTCGGGGAGAGCAGGATTTCCCACCTTACCAGCTGGCTTGCCTTCTTCTCTTCCAATGCACGGGGAGACTCACAACTCTATCATGCTGCGTCACGCGACCTTCGGTCCCCGGGGAACTTTGCCGAGGCGCAGACCAGCACGGGTGACGGGATGCGCCCGGAATCACCGCCCGTCACTCGCCTATATGAGCCTCGTGCCACTAGTCTTCCCCCCCACTAATAGCACTCAGGCTCATGACGCTCTCCCCCACCGTGCACAAGTGCAGCCACCACTCCTGCACGAGGAGCGTCCATACTCCGGTGGTAGACTTATGGTCAGTCTCTGGACAGCCACTGAACTGTCCGTAAGTCCGGGCCTTATGGTCAGTCTCTGGAATGCCATTGAACTGTCCATAACTAGGACACCGGCTTCCTCCCAATTCACGAAGGTGGTCAAGGAGAAGGCCTCCCTGACCAGACAGGAGGACTTTCTCCCCATGGTGTACCTGGATGACTGGCTTGTCCTGGGTCCCTCCGGGCTTGGTGTCAATCCCACACCAACCAGCCTCTATGCCCTGTTCCAAACTAGGGTTGTCACCAACCCCAAGAAGTGTGAACTCACCCGCAGTCAGTGGTCCTCCTTTCTGGGCATGAGTTTTAACACACTACCCATATGGTCTCCCTTACCCTAGAGAGGTCCACCCGCACTGGGGACCTCATCTCCCTCCTCCACCTCCGCCTATCCACCCTCACCCCAGTCAGAATCCTTACCTCCCTCCAGGGGTTGATGAGTTCCTCTCATCCCTCATCTCCTAGGCTTGTCCCCAAGGGCCAACTCCAAGGGAGTTCCGTCGTCGATGGTCTCAGACCTCCGACCACTGGCTTCAGTCCACCCCCTGGGCCCTGGTTCCTATGGGCTATGGAAGAGTGGCTTGACCCCGCCACCTTGTCCCCGGGGCCCCATTCCCCCCCCCCCCCCCCTACCCAACCCTGGACCTCTACACAGACCCCTCCAACTCGGGCTGGTCACCCACTTGGAGAATCCTCATACCTCGGGAGTGTGGGACGCTCAGTCCACCGGTCTCCACACCAGCATCTTGGAAATTGAAGCGGTCAGGCTTGCCCCCACCCGCTTCCAACCCCAGGTCTCGCACCGACTTGTTCTCCGGCCCATGGGCAACACTTCGGTACCTTGTTATTCAACAAGCAGTGGGGAGTGGTGGGAAGGGGGGGGGGGGGGGGGGGGGGGCTCCTCCACTCGGAAGGGACCCTCAGCAGGCTAACCCTCATCCGGTGGGGAGCAGTGTTCAGGGCCAGGGGCGCTCCCCCTTCCCTGGTCTGGCCTCATGACATACGCCTTCCCTCCATTCTCAATCCTCCACAGGGTGATCAGGAAGGCGAGACTGGGAAGACCCAGGCCCAGCCTCATCGCCCCGTGGTGGCCGAACCAGTCCTGGTTCCGGACCTGTAGTCCCTCGAGGCTCCATGTCCCCCCCCCCCCCCTCCGGTGGGCACTCGTGGGGACATGCTCAGATGCCCCGCCGGCTCTCTCGGCGGCTATGCACCCCTATTGTGGGCATCTGCCCCTCCCGCACAGACGGACAATCCCAGTCCGTCCTAGATATACCCGCTGGGGCCTCGCAAGATCTTCGGATTGGCGACTTCGCACAGAGCCAGCACTTAGCCTTTTCCAATGGGAGATATGGCCACCTGGTGCTCATACAATTCTGTTCCCCATCTGGCCCCTCCAATATCCAGATAGGCACCTTCCTATCTCACCTATTTTTTCGTTAAGGCTCTCGGCTAGCTCCATTCAGGGCTACTGGGAACACTCGCACCCCAGGTGCTCCTCCCAGTCCTTTCCCTTGATGTCTTTCCAAGACGGTCAGATCACCAGCCTCCGTGGCGAAGTGGTTAGCGTCGCGGACTCCCGGCTGGGAGGTCGTGGGTTCGAATCCCATCAGAAGTCATGTGGGTTTTTCTGCCCCGACCAGCTCCTACCCAGAGTTGAGTTTGCTGCGGACTCAGTTGGGAAGACTGGGACCACACAGTCGAGTTTCATCCACTTAATGGATGCGTTTCTGAGAGTGTTGCTCAAATTTCCTGACCAACACTGCAGGTGCCTGTATCTCTCGGGCCTGGTTGACGCTGGGATATATTATGAAAGGAAGCGTAGAGTACAACCCTGTCATGTAGTCTCAGACCGAAATGGAAATTCGTAGCATCATCTTAATCATCCTCATTCTCATTGATCAGCATTAAAAAAAAAATGTCTCAAATTCTGTGGCCCTTCATGCCCTGCTCTCATGGTGACCTCAATTTCGATGTCCTCTCCACGTCTGTGGCCTTGGTTTGGTTCCGTCGGGGTCACCGGTATCGGCGAGTCCATTGGGGCTGTCATTGGACGGACGTGGTGGCGCCCTCCGGAGGGAGAGCTCACTCACGCCGGCTCCGCGACTAAGCAATTATTGTCGTCAGTAGGGGGCCTAGTAGGTGGTGTTCTGCGTATGTTAGATCAGAACAGGCGCCACTGAACACCACCGAAGTGACTCGGCAGCAGTGCAGTGTCTCCTCCGGTGGGTTGCCTCTTAACGACTTGACATTGACTGCTCCCTGTGGATTGCCGGTGCCGGGGCTGCGGCGGGGCCGACCGAGCTGTGGCTGAGGACGGGGTGTTGGAATGAGCGGCGTGGGTACACTGCCTCTGAGGTGACGCAGAGGTTGGGACAGCCACAAAAAAAAAAAAAAAAAGACGGTTAGATCGTCCTACGCCCAGGCGTATAAGGATCTCCCCGTCTTATCTCCCTGGCCCATGAGGTCAGGGCGCTGGCCACTTCCACAGCGATCCAGCACTCTGTCCTTTTGCGCCACCTCCTGAAGGCAGCCTACTGGCGTTCGGAAAATCCCTTCATAAACTTTTATTTCAGGGATGTCCGCATGACCAGGGCTGATGATTCTATGGACTTATTTTGCGGCTAACGCATCCATATCTATTCGAATATTCCTCTGCTAACCCCAAGAACCATTAGGGCACTAAGCCCTCCTCCAATTCCTTTAAATTCTGCCATGGTCTGACATGGTAAAGTATATGATGCCAAAATGGGGAGTTTGTATTATACTCCCTGTTTGGCTAGTATACTTACCATGTCAGACTCTAATGCCCACCCTATCTTCCCCTCTAGCGCTATGGTTCTCGGGGTTTCCTTATGCATAGGCCTCATTGAATGAGGAACAGGAAGTTTACACCAGCTTCTTCCCTGCCGGAAGTAGGGTGGGCGTCACGTGATGGTCTTATTACTGCATTAGCCACAAAAAATTCGGCCTAACTGCCATTGAATGCTATGGTCTGACATGGTAAGTATACTAGCCAAACAGGGAGTATAATACAAACCCCATTTTGCATTCCAAGCTGTAAAAAACAATCATGTTCATGTAAACAAATAAATGCCCAATTCTTGATTTTCAGAGGATTGTCTTTCTTTCAAACCCAGAATGGTCAAAACGTTAACAGGTTCATCAACACGAGTAGCCAAGTAACTGTTTCGACAGCCTATTGCTATCTAGAAAGGACGAGAATTTTTGTAAAGCTTGACAGGCACGATATGATAGGAGTGGCTACCGGGAACTGATGGTTATATGTAGATGGTGCATCACGAATAAAGGATCTTCTGCCAATCATTGTGAGCTGGTTTGAGTGCAAAAAAAAGTTGATCTCTGAAGATTCTTTTCTGTTTTGTTACATATATTTGTCAGTGCTGACAGACGTATATCTCTGTCAGTGTTGGCTGACCTTATAACTAATGAGTGTGGTGTCATCTGACAGGGTTCCCTTGGCGCTGAAAAAACAGACAGAATGTTCGCCAATCGTATCCCCTCACTGCCTACGTCCTCATCGCTCTCTATGAGACCAAGGATGTGTCCGAAGTAAGTTCTTCTCATGTGTTTGTGCTTCATGTGCACATGGTCAGGGAATGTGAGAGAGAGACTGGGTTGAAAGATGCAGGTGTAATTGTTATTGTGTTGTTCAGCATGATTGTAGTGCATGGTGTTCATTGTATGAGTTCGGTGAAGATTGTGATCCTGATGATGATGATGATGACCTCTCAGTAGTTCTGAGAATCAAAGTACATTGCTTTCTGCCTGGAAGTAGGTCTGATGTTGGTGATGTGTACGAGTGCAAAGAGATGTGGTGAAGGAGGGGGAAGAGAAGGGGATTGGGGAGGAAGAGGTGAGGGTGGTGGTGGTGTTGTTATACCCTGGCTGAAAGACTCCAGGGATCATCTGAACAGCCGAAATGCTTGAACACTATGGTACAAATGCATCGGCCGGGGATGAGAATATTACGCATGTGACCATTTTTAATTACCCCACTACATGGGCAGCCACACTCGACTTCGGGGGATTTTAGAGACTGATAATGTTACGCTAGGAGCTTGTAACAACTGAAGACAATGCCCCATAACTATGCAGAACATAACACCATTTTGATGTGGCCTTGGTGTTCTAGCCTATGGCAGTTGGCCTGACACAGCCTTAAGCCTTGGTGTTCTAGCCTATGGCAGTTGGCCTGACACAGCCTTAAGCCTTGGTGTTCTAGCCTATGGCAGTTGGCCTGACACAGCCTTAAGCTAAGGCATAACGATGCAGAACATAACAACATTTTGATGTAGCCTTGGTGTTCTAGCCTATGGCAGTTGGCCTGACACAGCCTTAAGCCTTGGTGTTCTAGCCTATGGCAGTTGGCCTGACACAGCCTTAAGCTAAGGCATAACGATGCAGAACATAACAACATTTTGATGTAGCCTTGGTGTTCTAGCCTATGGCAGTTGGCCTGACACAGCCTTAAGCTAAGGCATAACTATGCAGAACATAACAACATTTTGATGTAGCCTTGGTGTTCTAGCCTATGGCAGTTGGCCTGACACAGCCTTAAGCCAAGGCATAACTATGCAGAACATAACAACATTTTGATGTAGCCTTGGTGTTCTAGCCTATGGCAGTTGGCCTGACACAGCCTTAAGCCAAGGCAGTGGTGAGGGTGTTAAGGTCAGGTAATTCATTGGATCCAAGTATGTCTCCTTATTCTCTGTGTTGGCATTTCTGCTTGTTGATTTAGTATCATAAGCAGCATTTTTTTGTTTTTGAGTTGCGGGCATGTAATAAGCGGCATTCATTTGGAATAATGGGCATATGATTATTTCATCATAGAAGCTAGAGTTACCCTACTTATTTGTTAATGACTGTTGATCATGCCCTGCCTCTGGTAAGATTTCCTTTCAGCCCCAAAATGACATCTTTTGCTATCAACTTGGCTAAAGAAAACATGAATTTCTGACAGGACGCTTTGGGCTGCCTGGATACGGCACGGGTGAATGGCGCCAACTTCCTGGCGAACCAGGTGAACAGCATCCCACGTAGCGAGGTGTTCCACCTGGCCATCACCTCCTATGCCCTCTCCTTCTCCCAGGAAATGTCCAGCGCATCTTTTGATCTTCTGTGGTCCTGGGCCCGCAATGATTGTGAGTGTTGGGCCATTTGTTCATGCTTGTGAGTCTGTGTGCATGTGTGTGTGTGTGTTTTGTTTGCGTGTGCATATTGTGTGTGTGTTCGTGTGTGTTGTTGGGTGTGCTCTCAAGCTTGCATGTTTTCCTTTATTCCCTTTTGATTGTTTATCAAGTTACCATTTTCTCTCCCAGCATTCCATAGCAAATGATTGATGGTGACATGAGATTTGTGTCCTGGTCTGAATCTGCTGATAGTGGGACCCCAACAGAATCAAACTAGGGCAGAGACATGGAGAGACAGTCAAACCTAAGGTCATCATGGGAGGATATGAAGGGCCAGGGCAGAGACATGGAGAGACAGTCAAACCTAAGGTCATCATGGGAGGATATGAAGGGCCAGGGCAGAGACATGGAGAGACAGTCAAACCTAAGGTCATCATGGGAGGATATGAAGGGCCACAGAATTTCAGACTTTTTTTTTTAATGCTGATCGATATAAGGTTGGGGATGATGAAGATGATCTACGGACTTCATGACAGGGCTGTGCTCCATGATACTTTCATATTACATCCCAGCCTTAGCCAGACCCAAGAGAGACAGACACCTTCAATGTTGGTTTGGAAATTTGTGCAATACTTTCATACATTAAGTAGATGAAACTTGATTGCGTGGTCCCAGTCTTCCCAAATGAGCCCGTAGCAAGCTCAACTCTGGAAGGGGTTCTTATTCTTTTCCTGATGCTGAGCTTGAGAATTTCGCTATCTTTGACATGTGCTTATTTTTGTTGTTGCCTTGTGCCTTTATTTAGGGGAGAGCAGGAACTAAGCTTTAGTTTAAGCATGGAGACCATTGTATAGGGTCCTTAGTAGCTGCTGGCACTGAGTTATAGGCTTGAGGAACTTACAAGGTCATTCTCATGAGGTTCAGTGTCTCAATCATCAGCTGAGTTTGCTGTCTGTCATCCTTTTCAATATTCTGCTGTTTGTTTGAGCAGGTAAGTATGAGAAAAATTCCTTTCTGTATGTCGGTTATATAATTTGAACCGTAAAATGCTTCTATTTCAGTGTCCACATTTAGTTGTTTTTGATGGGACATTAAACTGAAGTCTGTGAAACAAAGATGTTGCATTGAATTTCTAGCTATTCAACTGGAAACTAATTTGATGAGGGTAAAATGACAGAGGAGATATTTCAGATTTAAAATCATCGCTGTTACTGTGCAGCGGAGGGTCTGTACTTTGCGGACCAGAAAGTGCCGGAGAACCCCTCAGAGACGCTGACCAACGAACGATTCCTGCACCCCCGCATCGAGCTGATGAACGACGGTTATGCTGTTCAGAGCACAGCCTATGCCCTGATGGCCCTCATCAAGAACAACCGGGCCAAAGAGGACCGCGACTCCCTCATGCGCTGGCTCAACACGATGAGGAATAGCATTGGAGGCTTTGCTTCCACACAGGTGGGTGGTTACCCTCATTTGGTCTTCTCTTTAAATATAATTTTGCTGTGTATTCTTTTCTAAAAAAATAGCAAAAATTGGAGAGGTTAGGTGGGGTGGGGAGCAAGGTAAGGTAAGGTAATGTTGCTTATAGCCCAGCCGACAGCAAGGTAAGGTAAGGTAATGTTGCTTATAGCCCAGCCGACAGCAAGGTAAGGTAAGGTAATGCTGCTTATAGCCCAGCCGACAGCAAGGTAAGGTAAGGTAATGTTGCTTATAGCCCAGCCGACAGCAAGGTAAGGTAAGGTAATGTTGCTTATAGCCCAGCCGACCAGCAAAGGTAAGGTAAGGTAATGTTGCTTATAGCCCAGCCGACAGCAAGGTAAGGTAAGGTAATGTTGCTTATAGCCCAGCCGACAGCAAGGTAAGGTAAGGTAATGTTGCTTATAGCCCAGCCGACAGCAAGGTAAGGTAAGGTAATGTTGCTTATAGCCCAGCCGACAGCAAGGTAAGGTAAGGTAATGTTGCTTATAGCCCAGCCGACAGCAAGGTAAGGTAAGGTAATGTTGCTTATAGCCCAGCCGACAGCAAGGTAAGGTAAGGTAATGTTGCTTATAGCCCAGCCGACAGAAAAGGGACACATCAGGGCTGTCACTGCAATGAAGTCCACTCACAAGTAGCGGCATGGATTTGGGGTGGGTGGGAGTTGAACTCCACATGTGTTGGCTGTAATTGCATTCCGTTATTTGTTGAGGGGATAGATAACGTCATTTGTGTCTGTTAAATTTGTCATAATGGGTTTTGCTGTGTTAGATGTACAGACTGTGTCTGTGTTACTCTTGGGTGTGATCCAGTCAAGGTTTTGATGAAATTTATAAGAATGTCTATTCTTGTGGGCATCTCATGTTGTTGGTGAACAAAGTGGACGGTACTGTTGCTGTAAAAGTGAGAGAAGAATCTGGATATTTATCAGGTATGGCTGGTAAAACTTGTGGAATACATGAGAATTATTCCAGTCTAGCAGTATTTACATGGGCCAAGAGTTTGCCCCCAAAGATGGCTAGTCAAAACAACTGTCGTCTCTTGAGTTTTAGGTGTTCACAAAATGCTCTGTGCTGGCAGTGTATGGGAAATCTGTGTAATGTTTTAGGACACACTGGTTGCCATGGATGCGTTGTCAGAGTATACGCAGGTGGATCCGAACCGCAACGTCTTTGACCTCATGGTGCAGTTGACCTCGACAGCTACCCCCACCTGGATCCACGAATATTACCTGAGGAAACACGACTATACCACGCTCTACCATGATAATGTGAGTCAGTCTGTGTCTGATTTGTGAACACTTTAAAGGTCTACTTTAGAGGTTTTCGATAATTGGTCAGCTTATGCAGAAATATGAAATGTTTGATAAATTGGTAAAATAAACATCCGATTCGCTCCCGATCACACGAAATCGATCCGCGAAAGTGGGCATTTTCACCTGTAATCAAGAAAACGGGAGGTAATCAACTAAATCTTGGCATGGCTTAACTACTCTTGGATGTGACGTCACATGATGGACTGGCCGTCAGCCGCGACCTACACAATAAGCCAACGGCGACAGAAAGCGATTCTGATGGTTCTTGCACATCTCGATCAGTATTTAATTTATCATGTAAAAACAGTGACTATGATTGCGACAGCCAATGTAACTCTGGGGATGTTTCTGCAAGGCCTTTACCTTATCAGTTTGAACGCTAAGTTCTTTTTACCACGTCAGTTCCAGCTGGACAACGGAAACGAGCTATTCAGTTCCAGCTGGACGCCCGAACACATCATTCCGAAGGCGTACGGACTTTACCGAAGTCTCGAGGGAGGCTACCGACTGACTTTTTGATGCGATCAAGCGTGGACGGCGAGCGGAGATTCTCCTTCCTCAAGCCTTAACGTGTTCATTCAGTTTAACAAGTGTGATCTGTCCATAGATAAGAACAGAATAAACGTGCGACTATCGTACTCATCTGTACGAGCTTACCACTCCGCCTTCAAAGTATATGCGCACAATGCAGACGAAGTTTTTGATCCACTCGAACGGGCTCGGCAATTGTCGGAACAGCTCGTTTCCGTGGTCCAGCTGGAACTGACGTGGTAAAAATAACTTGGTGGCCCGGCATGGTTGCACCAACCGAATCCACTTCTTTCGAATATCTGGATCAGATGGAAATGTGTGCAAAGAATATCCGTCTCCTGCTGAGCTGCTGCACACGCCTACAGCACAATATCTGCCACCCCCTTGTGACTTTTTAGGCTGTGGGGGATCGCAACTCGTGTTGATTTCACTTGGCGTTGGCTTGTTGTGTAGGTCGCGGCTGACGGCCAGTCCATCAAGTGACGTCACGGTTTTCGGTCTACCGCGCGGGGTTTGAACAGGTGTGCAAAACTCATTTTTTATCTGTTAAATTCTTCCGGCGACTTTTTTTTAAAACAAATTATTCGAAAATCTCTAAAGTAGACCTTTAACACTGCTCTGTACCATGGTAGTGTGAGTCAGTCTGTGTCTGATCTGTAAATACTTAACACTATCCTGTACCATGATGGTGTGAGTCAGTCACTGCTGTGTACCATGATATTGTGCGTCAGTCTGTGTCTGATCTGTAAATACTTAACACTATCCTGTACCATGATAGTGTGAGTCAGTCACTGCTGTGTACCATGATATTGTGCGTCAGTCTGTGTCTGATCTGTAAATACTTGACACTACCCTGTACCATGATAGTGTCAGTCACTGTGTGTGATCTGTAAAGCACTGGACACTACCTGTACCATGATAGTGTGAGTCAGTCACTGTGTGTGATCTGTAAAGCATGATACCTGTACAGAGTGTGTCAGTCACTGTGTGTGATCTGTAAAGCACTGGACACTACCCTGTACCATGATAGTGTGAGTCAGTCACTGTGTGTGATCTGTAAAGCACTGGACACTACCCTGTACCATGATAGTGTGAGTCAGTCACTGTGTGTGATCTGTAAAGCACTGGACACTACCCTGTACCATGATAGTGTGAGTCAGTCACTGTGTGTGATCTGTAAAGCACTGGACACTACCCTGTACCATGATAGTGTGAGTCAGTCACTGTGTGTGATCTGTAAAGCACTGGACACTACCCTGTACCATGATAGTGTGAGTCAGTCACTGTGTGTGATCTGTAAAGCACTGGACACTACCCTGTACCATGATAGTGTGAGTCAGTCACTGTGTGTGATCTGTAAAGCACTGGACACTACCCTGTACCATGATAGTGTGAGTCAGTCACTGTGTGTGATCTGTAAAGCACTGCACACTACCCTGTACCATGATAGTGTGAGTCAGTCACTGTGTGTGATCTGTAAAGCACTGGACACTACCCTGTACCATGATAGTGTGAGTCAGTCACTGTGTGTGATCTGTAAAGCACTGGACACTACCCTGTACCATGATAGTGTGAGTCAGTCACTGTGTGTGATCTGTAAAGCACTGGACACTACCCTGTACCATGATAGTGTGAGTCAGTCACTGTGTGTGATCTGTAAAGCACTGGACACTACCCTGTACCATGACAGTGTGAGTCACTGTGTCTGATCTGTAAAGCACTTAACACTACCTTGTACCATGATAGTGTGAGTCACTGTGTCTGATCTCTAACTTAACACTACCTTGTACCATGATAGTGTGAGTCACTGTGTCTGATCTCTAAAGCACTTGACACTACCCTGTAGCATGATAGTGTGAGTCAGTCTCTGTCTGACCTGTGGATGCATCACCATTGTGTACGCCGATGGCATGATCAGTCACTGTGTCAGATCTGTTAACATATACGCCATTGTACCATGACGGTGTGAGTAACACAATGAATGATCTGTAAATGTTTATACCACAGTTGACTACCATACTGTGGGTCAATTTTTGCCTGATCTGTGGACACCTAAACCATTCTTAACCTTCATAGTTTGAGCTACTAAGTGTCTGATCTGTAAACACTTATACCTGCGTGTACCACAGAAGTGTGTGTCACTCAGATCAAAGAACACTTACGCCCGTAGTATCTTAATAGTACGCGTCATTCTGTGCCTGATTAGTGAAAGCTGTCGGCAAAATCACTGGAAAAGGGGATGGCTGGAACAGTTTGGCAGTGATGAGCTGGTGCACAGACATTTGTGTCTCAAGCTTTTTGTGAAGAAGTACATTCTGTGGGTTGAGTGTTGAAGTCTGGCACAAGTTGGGGAACAAGAAATCATGGGACATCTCATGCAAATGACCCACTGTACAAGAACCCGTGCGCTGCCAAAATCTTCACAATGCAGCTTGAGGGTTCACCCATCACGTTGAACAATGCAAAACAAAGATGGGTACAGTCAGAAAAATGATTTTTTTTCTTCGGTCGGCAGTATACCTTATTTTCTTTGCAGAGATTATTTTATTTGAACTATCGCTGTATTATATTTTGTGTTTAATTTATGTTAACAGTTGCAAAAAATAATGTTTTTAGGAGATTTGTTTGTTCATTTTTGTTTAGTTTTGAGGGGGGAGGGGGTCAGTTAATGGGTAATATAGCTAATCCGAAAGTGTCTAAGCTTTTAAAAGCATGTCATATCTAACGAGTTGGAGCTACACAAAAGTAAAATGCCAGAAAATGGTTTCCTGATCTTCTTGTTTCATGAAGATTTCCGGGATTACTGGGATGGTCACAGCTGAATTTCAGGATTGCCAAGATGGACACCATTTTGCTTCAGGATCGGGCACTCTTCCCCAATTACGCCCCTCTAGTATCTGTTAATGACAGGACTGAAGTTAACAACCATTTTTTCTGAGCACCTACATTCCATGGACAGTGTTACTGTGTGCTAATGGAGGATGGTGTTGCAGATTCCCACGGTTGTGGGGAATGGTGAAAGTCCTGGCGCAGGGAACAGGACGGGCTCTCATGCAGGTAAGGCGCTAATCTGTTGTCGGCTCTGAGTGATGCCACTTCTTGTCCTCGTCTTTCAGTTCTTAGTTACATGGAATATTGCTTAATTATCTGTTATTGTGAGACATCCACAGTGTCTGACTGAATTTCTTTGTATTGGTTTAAACACTTAAGCCTTTCGCTCCAAGCTGCGAATATAGCCACGGTTCAAGGGTCACCGCACAGTTGATCATCTGACTGGTCACATGATACTGTTTACTTCCTTGCAAATGGCGGCTCCCATACAATGTGTTTGAAGCGTTTTTTCAACAAGTTTTGGGTCAATTTTGATGCCTTTTTTTTTGCGTTTTGTAAAGCGAAAATTAATCAAGCAGATCAGCATGGCGGCCAGAAAATTTACTGCAGAAGAGGTGGCTGGAATTGTGTTTGAAACACCGTATGAAGGTGACATTAGCGATGACCAAAGTGAGATAGAAAATGAAGGTGATGTGGTTGTCGATGAGCCTGACAATAAGTCAAGTGATTCAGATTACCAGGATGAAGATATTGATCTACCAAGTACATCGACAGGTAGGGGGCATGGTTGGGCTGGTAGTGGGTATATTCGAGGACGTAGTATGAGAGGAAAAAATTGTCAGAATGTGATGCCAGTGACCGTGGTTGACAACACTTGTTAAGTTGATTTTTTGCCAATTTTTTTTGTATGATGGGTGAAGTGTTAGTAAAAGTCGCATCTCTAGCCGACATTGATATGCATAACTCAGTGCATCCCTGAACACACTGTGTGCTTCTTTTTTTTAGTAAATAATTGCACTTGGTTGTTATGTATTTGTGCACATTTCAGTACCATTTCCACCTATGATATACAGAGACTTGAATTTTTTTTTTCCAAATATTTTATTTTTTCTGAAAATCTTGGTTATCTTCCCATGATTGTGAGTTATCTCATCCTGTCAACATGAAACATATAATAATTATATTCTGCATTCATTTTCCTTCAATAAAATGTATACTTTTGTGTACTTTAGAGCAGTACCTGAATTTTTGTGATTTTTTTTGTTGTTGTTGTAAGTTGCAAAGCGAGACGACTGCAGGCGGAAATCTAAACAAATCTTAAATAAATGTTAGCGAACCGCCCAGAGAACGTGGACAAACGAGTCACAAGACAAAACACAACGCGTTTCGACCTCTTAGGTCTTCGTCAGGTGAAGTATAAACGAATAAAACAACGAGAATTCACTTAGCTTTGATCGCATCAGATCGCATTCTCGTTGTTGTTGTAAGGTTGGTGTTCCCCCCCCCCCCCCCAATTACAAATAGTTCTGGGAGTCAAAGGGTTAACTGGAAGTTTTTCCATTATTGGGAAAAGTTTGAACATGCTGCCATCCACTGAGTTTTCATGTGTAGTTTTAATGACCTGGCTTTCAGCTTTGTACCTGAGTTGTGCAAGACAGAAACCAACTAAAATTCAACCTACTGGATTCCCCTTTGGACAAACTGTTGTTTTTAGTTTGATTTTTCAGTTTTGTTTAATGTGTTCCAAAATACATTCTTAGCCCAACCGTTCTTATGGTCAATGACAGCAGAGCCTGAAAATTGTGTAAAACAAGTATTGCTTCAAGCAGTACTCGGAACACAGTCCTAAAAGATTTATGTGGAAGGTGATGGGACATAGAAGAATGAACATGTCTTGGATTGTGGCTTATTGGTTCACAAGTTTTTAATAACGTCTCCAGTTATGTAAAGTTTTTAGATAATCTGATCCTCTCTATATTGCAAAGAATAGTGCAATACTGCAGTAAATACAATATTGTAAATGAATATTCAAGTGCATGTAAGACATTTGTAGTGTCCTTGTATGTGTACACAAGTAAGAGAGAAATCATAGTTGAACAATCAAGGTTTTTGTGAGGGCAGAAATTGTTGCAAAAAGAGAGAATGATAAGAAAAAGAAAAGATAAAGTGAAATTGGTGAGTGGCTGGTGAAGGAATGGGTTGTCTGTGTTGTTCAGCTGACGACCACGGTCAATGTGGAGTACAGCCACCTGCTGAAGCCCACACAGCTGACGGACATGGGCGACCGGGAGTCTGACCCCATCCAGTTCTTTGACCTCATGATTGACTACATCCAGTGGCATGGCCGCAACTTCTCCATCATGGAGATGAAGCCCTGTGCCAGGTAAACAGTGCAGGAAAGAACATGGTTTGAAACCGTGCCAAGGTGAAAAGGTGAACATTGAAAAAATATAGGAAAGTAGCACTGTATGTTTCCAATGGCATCACTCACAGATCAGTGCTGGTTGGGTTATTGATCCAAACTGTATGTTTCCAATGGCATCACTCACAGATCAGTGCTGGTTGGGTTATTGATCCAAACTGTATGTTTCCAATGGCATCACTCACAGATCAGTGCTGGTTGGGTTATTGATCCAAACTGTATGTTTCCAATGGCATCACTCACAGATCAGTGCTGGTTGGGTTATTGATCCAAACTGTATGTTTCCAATGGCATCACTCACAGATCAGTGCTGGTTGGGTTATTGATCCAAACTGTATGTTTCCAATGGCATCACTCACAGATCAATACTGGTTGGGTTATTGATCCAAACTGTATGTTTCCAATGGCATCACTCACAGATCAGTGCTGGTTGGGTTATTGATCCAAACTGTATGTTTCCAATGGCATCACTCACAGATCAGTGCTGGTTGGGTTATTGATCCAAACTGTATGTTTACAATGGCATCACTCACAGATCAATACTGGTTGGGTTATTGATCCAAACTGTATGTTTCCAATGGCATCACTCACAGATCAGTGCTGGTTGGGTTATTGATCCAAACTGTATGTTTCCAATGGCATCACTCACAGATCAATACTGGTTGGGTTATTGATCCAAACTGTATGTTTCCAATGGCATCACTCACAGATCAGTGCTGGTTGGGTTATTGATCCAAACTGTATGTTTCCAATGGCATCACTCACAGATCAGTGCTGGTTGGGTTATTGATCCAAACTGTATGTTTCCAATGGCATCACTCACAGATCAATACTGGTTGGGTTATTGATCCAAACTGTATGTTTCCAATGGCATCACTCACAGATCAGTGCTGGTTGGGTTATTGATCCAAACTGTATGTTTCCAATGGCATCACTCACAGATCAGTGCTGGTTGGGTTATTGATCCAAACTGTATGTTTCCAATGGCATCACTCACAGATCAATACTGGTTGGGTTATTGATCCAAACTGTATGTTTCCAATGGCATCACTCACAGATCAGTGCTGGTTGGGTTATTGATCCAAACTGTATGTTTCCAATGGCATCACTCACAGATCAGTGCTGGTTGGGTTATTGATCCAAACTGTATGTTTCCAATGGCATCACTCACAGATCAGTGCTGGTTGGGTTATTGATCCAAACTGTATGTTTCCAATGGCATCACTCACAGATCAGTGCTGGTTGGGTTATTGATCCAAACTGTATGTTTCCAATGGCATCACTCACAGATCAGTGCTGGTTGGGTTATTGATCCAAACTGTATGTTTCCAATGGCATCACTCACAGATCAGTACTGGTTGGGTTATTGATCCAAACTGTATGTTTCCAATGGCATCACTCACAGATCAATACTGGTTGGGTTATTGATCCAAACTGTATGTTTCCAATGGCATCACTCACAGATCAGTGCTGGTTGGGTTATTGATCCAAACTGTATGTTTCCAATGGCATCACTCACAGATCAATACTGGTTGGGTTATTGATCCAAACTGTATGTTTACATTGGCATCACTCACAGATCAGTGCTGGTTGGGTTATTGATCCAAACTGTATGTTTCCAATGGCATCACTCACAGATCAATACTGGTTGGGTTATTGATCCAAACTGTATGTTTCCAATGGCATCACTCACAGATCAATACTGGTTGGGTTATTGATCCAAACTGTATGTTTCCAATGGCATCACTCACAGATCAGTGCTGGTTGGGTTATTGATCCAAACTGTATGTTTCCAATGGCATCACTCACAGATCAGTGCTGGTTGGGTTATTGATCCAAACTGTATGTTTCCAATGGCATCACTCACAGATCAATACTGGTTGGGTTATTGATCCAAACTGTATGTTTCCAATGGCATCACTCACAGATCAGTGCTGGTTGGGTTATTGATCCAAACTGTATGTTTCCAATGGCATCACTCACAGATCAGTGCTGGTTGGGTTATTGATCCAAACTGTATGTTTCCAATGGCATCACTCACAGATCAGTGCTGGTTGGGTTATTGATCCAAACTGTATGTTTCCAATGGCATCACTCACAGATCAGTGCTGGTTGGGTTATTGATCCAAACTGTATGTTTACAATGGCATCACTCACAGATCAGTGCTGGTTGGGTTATTGATCCAAACTGTATGTTTCCAATGGCATCACTCACAGATCAACACTGGTTGGGTTATTGATCCAAACTGTATATTTCCAATGGCATCACTCACAGATCAATACTGGTTGGGTTATTGATCCAAACTGCCCGATGAAGAAACCTTGAAGGTTTGTTGTTTGTTTCAGTTTTATCCAGGAGGCATTGCTTGTCAGTGAACTTTATGAGTTTCAGTTCAAGGAGGCATTGCTTGTCAGTGAACTTTATGAGTTTCAGTTCAAGGAGGCATTGCTTGTCAGTGAACTTTATGAGTTTCAGTTCAAGGAGGCATTGCTTGTCAGTGAACTTTATGAGTTTCAGTTCAAGGAGGCATTGCTTGTCAGTGAACTTTATGAGTTTCAGTTCAAGGAGGCATTGCTTGTCAGTGAACTTTATGAGTGTCAGTTCAAGGAGGCATTGCTTGTCAGTGAACTTTATGAGTTTCAGTTCAAGGAGGCATTGCTTGTCAGTGAACTTTATGAGTTTCAGTTCAAGGAGGCATTGCTTGTCAGTGAACTTTATGAGTTTCAGTTCAAGGAGGCATTGCTTGTCAGTGAACTTTATGAGTTTCAGTTCAAGGAGGCATTGCTTGTCAGTGAACTTTATGAGTTTCAGTTCAAGGAGGCATTGCTTGTCAGTGAACTTTATGAGTTTCAGTTCAAGGAGGCATTGCTTGTCAGTGAACTTTATGAGTTTCAGTTCAAGGAGGCATTGCTTGTCAGTGAACTTTATGAGTTTCAGTTCAAGGAGGCATTGCTTGTCAGTGAACTTTATGAGTTTCAGTTTTATCCAGGAGGCATTGCTTGTCAGTGAACTTTATGAGTTTCAGTTTTATCCAGGAGGCATTGCTTGTCAGTGAACTTTATGAGTTTCAGTTTTATCCAGGAGGCATTGCTTGTCAGTGAACTTTATGAGTTTCAGTTTTATCCAGGAGGCATTGCTTGTCAGTGAACTTTATGAGTTTCAGTTTTATCCAGGAGGCATTGCTTGTCAGTGAACTTTATGAGTTTCAGTTTTATCCAGGAGGCATTGCTTGTCAGTGAACTTTATGAGTTTCAGTTGTAGGAGGCATTACTAGTGGATAGATTTTATGAGTTACAGTTTTATCAGGAAAGTGTGACTAGTCGATAGACTATCCACCATGTCGTTCAGACTTGAGACCAGGGTACTCAAGACGGTTGAAATTGTCGTCTTGTCTTTTTCTTTTGTGTGGAGAAATAATTCAGATCTTGGTTTGTTGTATGAGTATGGAGAAGTAATTCAAATTTGGCGGGATGGTGTTTTGGGAGAGCATGGAAAAAAGATTTGGGTTTGACAGACTGGTTGGAAGGGGGAATATGGAGGATGACGTTTGACAGACTGGTTGGAAGGGGGAATATGGAGGATGACATCTGACAGACTGGTTGGAAGGGGGAATATGGAGGATGATGTTTGACAGACTGGTTGGAAGGGGGAATATGGAGGATGATGTTTGACAGACTGGTTGGAAGGGGGAATATGGAGGATGACGTTTGACAGGCTGGTTGGAAGGGGGAATGTGGAGGATGACATTTGACAGACTGGTTGGAAGGGGGAATATGGAGGATGAGGTTTGACAGACTGGTTGGAAGGGGGAATATGGAGGATGACGTTTGACAGACTGGTTGGAAGGGGGAATGTGGAGGATGATGTTTGACAGACTGGTTGGAAGGGGGAATATGGAGGATGACATCTGACAGACTGGTTGGAAGGGGGAATATGGGAGGAGAATCTTACAGGCTGGTTGGAAGGGGGGATATGGAGGAGGATGTTTGACAGACTGGTTGGAAGGGGGAATATGGAGGATGATGTTTGACAGACTGGTTGGAAGGGGGAATATGGAGGATGACATCTGACAGACTGGTTGGAAGGGGGAATATGGAGGATGATGTTTGACAGACTGGTTGGAAGGGGGAATATAGAGGATGACGTTTGACAGACTGGTTGGAAGGGGGAATATGGAGGATGACGTTTGACAGACTGGTTGGAAGGGGGAATATGGAGGATGACGTTTGACAGACTGGTTGGAAGGGGGAATATGGAGGATGATGTTTGACAGACTGGTTGGAAGGGGGAATATGGAGGATGACATCTGACAGACTGGTTGGAAGGGTGAATATGGAGGATGATGTTTGACAGACTGGTTGGAATTGGGAATGTGGAGGATGATGTTTGACAGACTGGTTGGAAGGGGGAATATGGAGGATGATGTTTGACAGACTGGTTGGAAGGGGGAATATGGAGGATGATGTTTGACAGACTGGTTGGAAGGGGGAATATGGAGGATGACATCTGACAGACTGGTTGGAAGGGGGGATATGGAGGATGACATCTGACAGACTGGTTGGAAGGGGGAATATGGAGGATGACATCTGACAGACTGGTTGGAAGGGGGAATATGGAGGATGACATCTGACAGACTGGTTGGAAGGGGGAATATGGAGGATGACATCTGACAGACTGGTTGGAAGGGGGAATATGGAGGATGACGTTTGACAGACTGGTTGGAAGGGGGAATATGGAGGATGACATCTGACAGACTGGTTGGAAGGGGGAATATGGAGGATGATGTTTGACAGACTGGTTGGAAGGGGGAATATGGAGGATGATGTTTGACAGACTGGTTGGAAGGGGGAATATGGAGGATGACGTTTGACAGGCTGGTTGGAAGGGGGAATGTGGAGGATGACATTTGACAGACTGGTTGGAAGGGGGAATATGGAGGATGAGGTTTGACAGACTGGTTGGAAGGGGGAATATGGAGGATGACGTTTGACAGACTGGTTGGAAGGGGGAATGTGGAGGATGATGTTTGACAGACTGGTTGGAAGGGGGAATATGGAGGATGACATCTGACAGACTGGTTGGAAGGGGGAATATGGAGGATGACATCTTACAGGCTGGTTGGAAGGGGGGATATGGAGGAGGATGTTTGACAGACTGGTTGGAAGGGGGAATATGGAGGATGATGTTTGACAGACTGGTTGGAAGGGGGAATATGGAGGATGACGTTTGACAGACTGGTTGGAAGGGGGAATATGGAGGATGATGTTTGACAGACTGGTTGGAAGGGGGAATATAGAGGATGACGTTTGACAGACTGGTTGGAAGGGGGAATATGGAGGATGACGTTTGACAGACTGGTTGGAAGGGGGAATATGGAGGATGATGTTTGACAGACTGGTTGGAAGGGGGAATATGGAGGATGATGTTTGACAGACTGGTTGGAAGGGGGAATATGGAGGATGACATCTGACAGACTGGTTGGAAGGGTGAATATGGAGGATGATGTTTGACAGACTGGTTGGAATTGGGAATGTGGAGGATGATGTTTGACAGACTGGTTGGAAGGGGGAATATGGAGGATGATGTTTGACAGACTGGTTGGAAGGGGGAATATGGAGGATGATGTTTGACAGACTGGTTGGAAGGGGGAATATGGAGGATGACATCTGACAGACTGGTTGGAAGGGGGGATATGGAGGATGACATCTGACAGACTGGTTGGAAGGGGGAATATGGAGGATGACATCTGACAGACTGGTTGGAAGGGGGAATATGGAGGATGACATCTGACAGACTGGTTGGAAGGGGAATATGGAGGATGACATCTGACAGACTGGTTGGAAGGGGGAATATGGAGGATGACGTTTGACAGACTGGTTGGAAGGGGAATATGGAGGATGACATCTGACAGACTGGTTGGAAGGGGGAATATGGAGGATGACATCTGACAGACTGGTTGGAAGGGGGAATATGGAGGATGACATCTGACAGACTGGTTGGAAGGGGGGATATGGAGGATGAGGTTTGACAGACTGGTTGGAAGGGGGAATATGGAGGATGACATCTGACAGACTGGTTGGAAGGGGGAATATGGAGGATGAGGTTTGACAGACTGGTTGGAAGGGGGAATTTGGAGGATGATGTTTGACTGACTGGTTGGAAGGGGGGATATGGAGGATGACGTTTGACAGACTGGTTGGAAGGGGGAATATGGAGGATGATGTTTGACAGACTGATTGGAAGGGGGAATATGGAGGATGACGTTTGACAGACTGGTTGGAAGGGGGGATATGGAGGATGACGTTTGACAGACTGGTTGGAAGGGGGGATATGGAGGATGATGTTTGACAGACTGGTTGGAAGGGGGGATATGGAGGATGATGTTTGACAGAGTGCTCTGCAGAGGAAAATATGGAGAAGAGATCCAAGTTTTACTATGCGGTTTGAATGCGGATGTAGAAAAGAGACTCGGGTCCAAAGTCACTGCTTTAAAACGAACAAAATCCAAAAATCATTTGTAAGCGAGTTTAACATAGTGAGGGACACCAATACAGTTCTTCTTTGTGCAGCAGATGCCATGAACATTTATTAAGAGTTGGCATCCCTTTTGTGAGCGCTGTTTGTAATCACAGTAACATCCCAGGTTATTGCCCTTGCCAGAATTTGTATGCTTCTCAAACATTCTTAACATAACAACAGCAGTGCCAATTTGTGCTGCCCCTAGCTCTATCAGCAGATTTGTTTTGGTGTGTGTGTGTGTGTGTGTGTGTGGACATGCACATGATGGTATTGGCATGCTCACCTAATGAGTTTAGTCCATGAACCATTTCCCCAACTTTTCTTCTTTCCATTTACTTTGCTATGTTTATTTATGTAACTTCATCGTGTGCACACTTGGAGTTTCATGGCTGAGCAGATTGGGTCAAGTGTATATGGATTTGTGCGCACACACTGATGCCCATAAGATGAAACTGGACTAGGGACTACATGCTGTTTTTTTCATTTGACAGGTGGGTGTACACAGAGCGCAGTCTGACCAGTGGTATGGCGGTGCTGGAGATCGATATCCCGACAGGTTTCATCATCATGAACGACACACTTCGGGATTACGTGAGATCCCAGTTAGTCCCCAACCTGAAGAGAGCGGAATTCTACGGCCGTAAAGTGGTCTTTTATTTCAATTATGTAAGTGGTGTTCTGCTTCGACTGCAAGTCTTTTTATGTTTATGGTGTGTGAATGATTCATTTTAGAGGAATAATGACATCCGTACTGTGTAAATGTCCTTTTGCCTGCGAGAGTTTTGACGTGATATATTCAGCCTAACCAGTGGTATAACATGAACCTCCCAACTTTGTTACATTCTCTGCTAATGCTGCTGTATACTTCATGTCTGCCGTTGGCTACGGCTGTTGAGTTACTGTTGTGAAATGTGGCCTGGTGGAGCTCAAGTAACGGCGCTCTATACTTCATGTCTGCCGTTGGCTATGGCTGTTGAGTCACTGTTGTGAAATGTGGCCTGGTGGAGCTCAAGTAACAGCGCACTATACTTCATGTCTGCCGTTGGCTACGGCTGTTGAGTGACTGTTGTGAAATGTGGCCTGGTGGAGCTCAAGTAACAGCGCACTATACTTCATGTCTGCCGTTGGCTACGGCTGTTGAGTCACTGTTGTGAAATGTGGCCTGGTGGAGCTCAAGTAACAGCGCACTATACTTCATGTCTGCCGTTGGCTACGGCTGTTGAGTGACTGTTGTGAAATGTGGCCTGGTGGAGCTCAAGTAACAGCGCACTATACTTCATATCTGCCGTTGGCTACGGCTGTTGAGTCACTGTTGTGAAATGTGGCCTGGTGGAGCTCAAGTAACAGCGCACTATACTTCATGTCTGCCGTTGGCTACGGCTGTTGAGTCACTGTTGTGAAATGTGGCCTGGTGGAGCTCAAGTAACAGCGCACTATACTTCATGTCTGCCGTTGGCTACGGCTGTTGAGTGACTGTTGTGAAATGTGGCCTGGTGGAGCTCAAGTAACAGCGCACTATACTTCATGTCTGCCGTTGGCTACGGCTGTTGAGTCACTGTTGTGAAATGTGGCCTGGTGGAGCTCAAGTAACAGCGCACTATACTTCATGTCTGCCGTTGGCTACGGCTGTTGAGTCACTGTTGTGAAATGTGGCCTGGTGGAGCTCAAGTAACAGCGCACTATACTTCATGTCTGCCGTTGGCTACGGCTGTTGAGTCACTGTTGTGAAATGTGGCCTGGTGGAGCTCAAGTAACAGCGCACTATACTTCATGTCTGCCGTTGGCTACGGCTGTTGAGTCACTGTTGTGAAATGTGGCCTGGTGGAGCTCAAGTAACAGCGCACTATACTTCATGTCTGCCGTTGGCTACGGCTGTTGAGTGACTGTTGTGAAATGTGGCCTGGTGGAGCTCAAGTAACAGCGCACTATACTGTAATACAATAAGTATTGTAAACAATAGTACCACACTGTATGGTAGAAGAAGACATGGTAGAGTTCAGCATAGTATAACAGTGCAGTATAAAGTATTGTAGAGAATAGAGTGGTAGAGTGCCAGACTCGTAATCTTGGGGTTGCGGGTTCGAATCTCTGCCGGGCCGTTTCGGCACGGGTGGGGGGGGGGGGGGGGGGGGGGGGTTGTCCCTCAGGAGTTCTCATTGGTTCTGACTCGATTTCCCATACAGTCCTTCGAATGAGACTATAAACCGAGGTTCCGTGTGTAAACGCATGCATAACGTCTTGCACACACATAAAATCCTATTACCAACTTTCGGAAGAGAAGGCCAGTTTGGCTGCTGGTATGGATGACACGTTACACATAGCATGCACCTTCCCCGAAGTTGGAGTATGGCTGCCTTAATGGCGGGATTTAAAAAAAAACGGTCATACACACAAAACTCCACTCCCTTTGTTGGGTAGATTGGATTAATCCTTGCCTTTCTATACAAGGGGGTGTCCGCAGGAGTATCAGCCTGCGTATGCAGAAGAAGTAGAGAATAGCAGTGCGCAGTACAACAGAAGACAACACAGCGTGGTGCAGCATAAGTATTGTAGAGAATAAAGTTACATAGTATAATGGTAGAGAACAGTGTAGCACAGTATTATGCATGGCAGTGAAGTAGAGCCGAGAAAAATGTTATACAGTAGAGAGCAATGAAGTACAGATTAGAATAGTTCCACATCATATGACAGACAACAGAGTAGTGTGCGGATAACTTCCAGTATGGTTCAGTGGGCAGCAGCTTTAGCAGGGTTCCTACAGTCCTTAACAGCTTAAGAAGTTTGTCCCAAGGAAATCTGTATGAACCTGTTTAAGTGCACACAAAACCAGTGCATGACAAGAGAAGTATTCCTGGTTAAAACTGGCCACTACAGTTGAGCCATGTGCCTTTTTTTTTCGCCATTTGGTCGAAGACTATCAAGTTCTTGCTGTGGTATATATCTAGGAGAAATCTTTTTTTTTTTTAATGACGTTTGTTTTCCTTTTGTGTGCAGCTGGATGAGAGCTATACATGTGTGACATTCCAAGCAGCTCGCTGGTACCCTGTGGCTAACGCTACCATCCAGCACCGCATGAGAGTCTACGACTATTATGAACCAGGTACTGTAGCAACTACCTTGTTCAGGGTAGTTGGTAAGACATTATCCTATTTTCTTACCTGCCCAGAGGCCATGCAGCTGTTACTGTCCTACCATGCGGTTCCACACCCAACGTTGGAAATTCGGTGGCTTAACCATGTATAAGTGAAAGCCAAATGGCAAAAAATCTCTATTTTTGTATAGGTGTAGGCTTCTAGTTTAATTTTCTTCTCTCAGTTTTATGTATGACTCTTGGCCATGTCATGAGGGAATGGAAACGGAAGTGGACTTTGACTAGAAATGTGGTAGCAGTCTCCATATCTTGGCACCGCTTAGCCATGAAATTTGCCAAACCAGAGCAGGTATACTCACAGTGCTTTGCACATAGTAAAAGTGTTTTGCCCGATAGGGAGTCTGGTAATAGTTCCCCATTTTTGACGTCTTTTAACTTGCATGGGATTATTATGTTGTTGTCTACTGGACTATGTCAGTCTTTTCAAGTTACAGCAAGTTTGCGGTTTGTACCAGCCGCCGTGGCGAAGTGGTTAGCGTCACGGACTCCCGGCTGGGAGGTCGTGGGTTCGAATCCCATCAGAAGTCATGTGGGTTTTTCTGCCCCGACTGGCTGCTACCCAGAGTTGAGTTTGCTGCGGACTCAGTTGGGAAGACTGGGACCACACAGTCGAGTTTCATCCACTTAATGGATGCGCTTCTGAGAGTGTTGCTCAAATTTCCTGACCAACACTGCAGGTGCCTGTATCTCTCGGGCCTGGTTGACGCCGGGATATATTATGAAAGGAAGCGTAGAGTACAGCCCTGTCATGTAGTCTCAGACCGAAATGGAAATCCGTAGCATCATCTTAATCATACTCATTCTCATTGATCAGCATTAAAAAAAAAAAAATGTCTCAAATTCTGTGGCCCTTCATGCCCTGCTCTCATGGTGACCTCAATTTCAATGTCCTCTCCACGTCTGTGGCTTTGTTTGGTTCCGTCGGGGTCACCGGTATCGGCGAGTCCATGGGGTCTGTCGGTGGACGGACGTGGTGGCGCCCTCCGGAGGGAGAGCTCACTCACGCCGGCTCCGCGACTAAGCAATTATTGTCGTCAGTAGAGGGCTTAGTAGGTGGTGTCCTGCGTATGTTAGATCAGAACAGGCGCCACTGAACACCACCGAAGTGACTCGGCAGCAGTGCAGTGTCTCCTCCGGTGGGTTGCCTCTTAAAGACTTGACATTGACCGCTCCCTGTGGATTGCTGGTGTCGGGCTGCGTCGGGGCCGACCAGGCTGTGGCTGTGGACGGGGTGTCGTTGGAATGAGCGGCGTGGGTACACTGCCTCTGAGGTGGCGCAGAGGTTGGGACAGCAAAAAAAAAAAAAAAAAAAAAGTTTGCGGTTTGTATTTGGCCAGATTTTCAAGGGTAACACAGTGCAAAGATTCCCTGTGAAGGGTTTGTTTTCAGGCCTAGGTGATGTGTTGAGTCCACGTCTTTTCATTTTGTGGTTGGACGCCGACAAAACTCCTTTTTTTTTTTAACCCTATTTTTCTTTTCCTTCATTTTCGTCGTTTGCAGTGACCCTTAGCAGCAGCCCTACAGGGTCTTGATCAGTGTGTGTCTAACCATCAGCTTAATTTGACTGACTTGTCTCATGGGCATGTCTGCACTGTCTAAACCGTCAAACAGTTTGGCTCAGCGCAGCGATCAAGCTGGCTGTATCATGGAGAAAGTTTGACAGGGTCTTTCTTTTCTTTTTTTTCTTCTTTTTTCCATTTTAAGGTAAAGTGACAGATTTGCTTTTGTCTTTACTCAGAAAAAAATAACAGCAAAAAAATGTTTTGTTTCAGGAATGCACAACACATCAATGTACACAACCTTCAACTTGTTCACACTCAACATCTGTTACGTGTGCGGCTCCTACCAGTGTCCCTACTGCCCCTACTTCAATGTGGCCACCGCCATCAAGGCAACCATGACCCTTCTGTGCCTCATCGCTGGCTTCCTCTTACAGCGTTATTACCTCTTACGATCATGATTCCATCAGGTGAAAGATGGAGCTGTGATCTGACCTGCCTGTGTGCTTGCATGTGTGCTGGAGGCATGAATGAGTGACTGAAAGACTACAAGTTTTGATGAATCTGGAACAGATTCTGTTTGGTGAACATTTGAAACTTTAACTTTGCAAAATTGAATGTATTGTTGATATAAAAAACATATCAGAAGACTGCAGCTTGGCACATAGATTGTTATGGGCATGTTTTTGCAGTCTGTAACTGGGTGGATGTTGGGTGGTATTTTTTTAGGGATGTTCCTATTGATCTGAAGGGGTTTCTATTGATCTGAAAGGTTTGTTGATCTGAGAGAATCTGTACAGCCAGCTGTGCCTGAAAAGGTGGTATTGTCATGTCCATGCATAACATTCCAGAACCAGAAAACATTTTTTTAAAAAGGACATACATTCATGCTTGTTATGAATACACACATGCAGCCAGTCATAGTCGCACACCATTGAAGACAGCCAACACAGTTGTGAGCAACACCCACATGACGGTGCTTGACTCGATGGAAGGAAGCAAGTTTCTATGTCTCTCCCTTTGGTGCAGGGAGGCATCTTGTGGACGAGTGATAACCTGACTGGAATGAAAGCGGAGGATGCATGTGTGTAGGATCTTCATAGGCATGACAATTAGACCTTTCATCACATTGCATACTGTACATAATGTAAATAACTTGTATGCATTGAAGATATCATCAGCTGCAGATCTTACTATCAAAACATGTATGCGCTATCAAACAGAATCACAGAGTCCCTCTTTCAGCTATGGTATGCGCCTTTAAAACACTGGTAAGAAGTAGAGGGCAGCATCTCAATTTTTGTCTCTTCTCTCTGTGTGTGCATTATTTCAGCTGTGCTCATTTCCTGTTTCCTACTTCACGTCATCCTGGGGTAGCCTCACGACCAGCGATCTATCAGTCAGTTGAGGCAGGCCACCGATCAGAGAAGACAGGGCTGTCCTGTGGTGTTGTTTTTATGGTGTTCACAGGGTGCCAGTTCTGATTGTTTGGTGCAAGGAGCTCCAGACAGTGTCTGAATACTCCGCATCAAAGTGTGTGAATTGACCCTTGGCATTTCCCCAATGTAAAAAGGTGATCTTCAGCTCATTTGAATTAACCCTTGGCATCTCCCCAGTGTAAAAACGTGATCTTCAGCTCATTTGTTGAATTTGAAGGCAACTGTTGATATAAATTTTGAAGCCATACTTCATCTGCCAGGTACCTGTTTTAATTTGAAGAAGGCAGCTCATAACAGAAGGCATTCGTTCCAGTCCGTTTTTTCACTTTCAAAGGGATTTTGGACACTGGTGTAATTGCAAAAGTACATTGTAAAATGGGAGTTTCCGCATCGGTGGATGAAGTGAGAGAACAAACATTGGGTAAGTAGACAGTGGAACAAAACGATGATGGGACGGGCTTTGCTTGGTGGTCCGGCAGTCCCGCTTGTCTTCTCTGTGTAGTTATATGCTTGTTTAGGAACAGACCCCTTGCTTTGATATAGTCCGTCCTGTAAATGTACTGAATCACTTTGCCTTCATTTCTTTGCTTTCATGCGTGTCTGATAAAGTAATGTGACTGGCTCACCAAAGAGAGAGCCACCTTTCTCTTTTCTTTAATTGCTGATTCATATCAAGCGCTAGCATGGATGCTGTTTTACCATAGGAAAGTAGCACTGTATGTTTCCAATGGCATCACTCACAGATCAGTGCTGGTTGGGTTATTGATCCAAACTGTATGTTTCCAATGGCATCACTCACAGATCAGTGCTGGTTGGGTTATTGATCCAAACTGTATGTTTCCAATGGCATCACTCACAGATCAGTGCTGGTTGGGTTATTGATCCAAACTGTATGTTTCCAATGGCATCACTCACAGATCAGTGCTGGTTGGGTTATTGATCCAAACTGTATGTTTCCAATGGCATCACTCACAGATCAGTGCTGGTTGGGTTATTGATCCAAACTGTATGTTTCCAATGGCATCACTCACAGATCAGTGCTGGTTGGGTTATTGATCCAAACTGCCCGATGAAGAAACCTTGAAGGTTTGTTGTTTGTTTCAGTTTTATCCAGGAGGCATTGCTTGTCAGTGAACTTTATGAGTTTCAGTTCAAGGAGGCATTGCTTGTCAGTGAACTTTATGAGTTTCAGTTCAAGGAGGCATTGCTTGTCAGTGAACTTTATGAGTTTCAGTTCAAGGAGGCATTACTAGTGGATAGATTTTATGAGTTACAGTTTTATCAAGAAAGCATGACTGGTAATAGACTATCCACCATGTCATTTAGACTTGAGACCTGGGTACTCAAGGAGTTGAAATTGTCGTCTTATCTTTTTCTTTTGTGTGGAGAACTAATTCAATCTTAAAATGGTTTGTTATATGATTATGGAGAAGTAATTCAAATTTGGCAGAGTGCTGTAAGGTCCATTGATCTGTTTTGAGGAGGACGTTATAACAACTTGAGGCTTGACCATTAACCAATTGCTAGCAGAGATTTCATCGTTGTATATTTCAGATAATCCCCTTTGGATGTTGTTGAGTGCACAGCTGTATTTCCATCTATTTATTGAACATGATTGCCAGTCGGATCATTCTTTGCAGAGTTGTGCTATTGTAGCTTGTTTTGAATCTGCTTTTCACATGGTCATCTGGTGCACATTAGTGGTATGGGTAAATCTTTACTGTAGGCAACCATTTTGTCTCTGCTTCATTTTCTCACAAGTACACAAAGATTACATCTCTGCAAGGAACACTTACGTATATGATTGCATCGGTATGTTAGAAAATGCACCAAAGGGACTATTTTCTGAAAGTAGAAAGCCATATTTGATGCAAGAAACTGCCTGTTAGTAATGTACTGTTTTGAAGAATGGTTGTATTACTAATGTCCTTAATTTGTCATGAAGTCATATTCTTGTTGTCTGTAGTAATTTACAGGCAATGTCTTTGAGAGGACGTGTGTGAGTGTATGGTAGAACTGTTTGCTGCTAACAATACATACAATCTGTTTCCAGTTCCAGAACAAAAAAAGCACAGAATCTCTGTTCTTTCCACATTTTTATGTGTTGACCTGCATATATGACTGAGTTGAATTGTTTTTAAATGTATACTGAGCAGCACACACATTGAAGCATGTGACAGGTTGCTGAAACACTTTTTCTGTGAGAAACCTAAGTAGGTCAAGTGCATAGTGCGGTCAGGTGAGTAAGTTGATAAGCTAATGTGAAAACTGACCTTTAAAGTGAAAATTCTGCAAAGAGTTTCTACCAGAATTTCTACCAACCAGAGGAAGTTACTATCTCTAGTGTACTAGGGGGAGAATTGTACACAATAGGAAATTCAAGTGGTTCATAAATAGAAAGAAGGTGAATCAAAGATTGTATAGCTACGCGATTTGTCAAATACTGTAAACATTTTGTGTGTGTGCCTGATGAAGACTTAATGTTTCACATGATTGGCTTTGTGAAATTCGTGAATGTGTACATTCCTTATCTTAGACTTTTAAAATTGTTTTCCTTGTTAAAAAAAAAAAAAAAGGGGGGGGGGGGGGAGATTTGGGGTATGACTGACCACGTACAGTTGTTTTGTTAATGATTGCAAGTTGTTGTTAATGCTGCCAGATTAATCTTTGTTTTGATTTCAGATGAATGTAATCTTTGACATACTTACATATCAGCACACATATCATAGATTTGTAAACAAGATTGTATAAATATGCTGGACATTTTTTTATGTAATTTTGTATTGCTTTGATTAATTAAGTCATATCCTTTTGTAGATAAAATTTCGCAGTGTGAGAATGGTACAATGATTTTTATAAAATATGAAAATTACACATGAAGACCAAAAAAATATTGGCATGAGTCGGTGCTTACATTTTATTATATGTGTGCAAGTGCGAGTGTGTATTTCACCAAAATGCTGTTGTGTGCAGTAGAGTCATGAAAGGCACATGATATTCGTGAAAAAACACCCAGACCAAAATAAATATGCATGCAAGCAAGGCTTTTTTCAAATGAAACAGATAGCAATCGATCATTTGGCGTCATATACTACACCATGTCAGACCATAGCATTCAATGGCAGTTAGTCAGCTCTGCCAGGCTGAAATTTTTTGTGGCCAATGCAGTTATAAGACAGTTACTTACTTGCCCACCCTACTTCCGCCCCCGGAAGAAGCCGGTGTCCGCTTCCTGTACCTCATTCATCTTCAGCCTGCTGTCCAAGCAAGATAAGTCTTGTGCTCTGTCTGGCCTATACCTCTGCCTTTGTGTAAAGATTGCTGGTGTTTTGTTTCTTTACTTGTTCAGTTGTGGCTTGCGCTAAACTCTGAGTGTTCTTGCTGTGTGCGACTCCTGGTGGGATAGCATTTTAATAATTTCTCTCATGATCGTCGGTACTCTCACGACTTGGTGCGATTTTCGCACGGCTCTTGCGTTTTTTTCCCCTTGCGACTTTGTTTACTTCTCGCGAGTTTGTTTTCAGTGCAGTTTCTCAGCACTGTCACGGTGCTCTCTTTGCCCTGGCTTACATGGCTCGTACGCTGCTTGAAACTCCTTGAATTCTGACAGGGAATTTCAAGACCTTGAAAACCTTTGAAAATCAATAAAATTTGGTTCTGTTGACCAAACCTCCTTGAAAACCTTTGAAAATCAAGCCGTCAGCTCCAAAAATCTTTAATGTGACAAAAAGAAATAGCAGTTTGATTTTTCTGCGTTCAGATTTATGAAAAACTATTTTAAAACAAATTTTTACAAACATAGTTGCGATCCTGGATCGTTTGTGATTTTACCAAGGGAGATAATTTGTAACTTTGTCAAAGTTGATTAAGTTACAAATTATCTCCCTTGGTTGAATCGCCGTTTGTAAAAATGTTTTAAAATGATTTTTCATCAACCTGAATGCAGAATAATCAAACTACCATTTCTTTTTTCAATTTTTATGCAAGTAGTGTAGAGAGGTGGCACGAAAATTTGACAATTTTCTTTCAAAAATTGTGTTTTGGGTTTTATATGTTTTTGTGCTCAAGAAAGTCTGTTGAAACCATCAGTGGTGTTCATTTTGTCTATTTTCACATTTTTCCTAGTAAAAAATGACTTTATTTGCAGGAGGTGTGTGTGAAAATTGCTTAACATCTGTATTTTCAAACGCCATTTTCTCAAAATCACATTTTTCTACAATGGTTGATGTGCAAGGAGTAAAATATCTCTGGATAAGAGATAAGATAATGTTGCTTATAGCCCAGCCGACAATATCTCTGGATCCAGACTAGCTAGCTTGGTAATTTTTTTTTCTTTGGATCCAGACTAGCTAGCTTGGTAATTTTTTTTCTTTTGATCAGAAATGATTTCTGCATGCAATTATATTTCATTTATAAGTTAAAACAGCACATATCATTTGCTATTTCATTGGAATAATTCGAAAGAAATGAAACGCGAAGCCTGATGGCCACCACATGGAAAAAAATTATTGAGAAAAAAAAAGCAGTTTAGATATATAAAGATTCTTTTGTAATTGCATTACTTTAGCTCTGCAAAACAGTATATAAAAATCCTTTTGTCATTGCATTGCTATAGCTCAGCAAAACAAGAAAAATCATGTTTCAAGTGCCTAACATGTCTGCTATGATACAAATACAGTTCTTGTCATGAACCTTTTTTTTTCAATTTTCATAATTTTGCCCCCATTTGTGGTCCCCAAATCACACAAGAGCTTTGAAATCGCCCAAATATGTTTCTTTCAATTTTTTTTAACATAAACAATAGAAAAAAAAATGAAGTTTTAAAAGAACAATGGTTTAATTTTTGTGCCATCTCTTGCCTTGAAATAAAATAAAGGCTCGGCCCTCCTCCTATTCCTTTAAGTTCTGCTATGGTCTGACATGGTATAGTATATGACGCCAAAATGGGGAGTTTGTGTTATACTCCCAGTTTGGCAATATATATTTACCATGTCAGACTCTAATGCCCGCCCTACCTTCCCCTCTAGCGCCAAGGTTCTCGGGGTTACCTTGCGCACAGGCCTCGCTGAATGAGGTACAGGAAGTTGACACCGGCTTCTTCCGGAGGCGGAAGTGGGGTGACGTCACGTGACTGTCTTATGACTGCATTGGCCACGGATAAAATTCGGCCTGACAGAGCTGGCTAACTGCCGTTGAATGCTATGGTCTGACATGGTAGGTATATTAGCCAAACACGGAGTATAACACAAACTCCCCATGTTTGTCACATGCATATACACCACTGAATTATAGGCTAGGCTGTGCCACAATTACAGCACAGGTAGGGATTTCAATATGAGCAGGGGGCAAAAAAGGTGAAGAAAAGCCACATTAGCCCAGCCAACAACGGTGCAGATTCGGGTCAGCCTGTGCCCTACCCACAGTTACTGTATTGTTACGTCTGTTGACGGTGGAGATTCGGGTCAGCCTGTGCCCTCCCACAGTTACTGTATTACAACGTCTGTTGACGGTGGAGATTTGGGTCAGCCTGTGCCCTACCCACAGTTACTGTATTGTTACGTCTGTTGACGGTGCAGATTCGGGTCAGCCTGTGCCCTCCCCACAGTTACTGTATTACAACGTCTGTTGACGGTGGAGATTCGGGTCAGCCTGTGCCCTACCCACAGTTACTGTATTGTTACGTCTGTTGACGGTGCAGATTCGGGTCAGCCTGTGCCCTACCCACAGTTACTGTATTACAACGTCTGTTGACGGTGCAGATTTGGGTCAGCCTGTGCCCTACCCACAGTTACTGTATTACAACGTCTGTTGACGGTGGAGATTTGGGTCAGCCTGTGCCCTACCCACAGTTACTGTATTGTTACGTCTGTTGACGGTGGAGATTTGGGTCAGCCTGTGCCCTACCCACAGTTACTGTATTACAACGTCTGTTGACGGTGGAGATTCGGGTCAGCCTGTGCCCTCCCCACAGTTACTGTATTACAACGTCTGTTGACGGTGCAGATTTGGGTCAGCCTGTGCCCTACCCACAGTTACTGTATTGTTACGTCTGTTGACGGTGGAGATTCGGGTCAGCCTGTGCCCTCCCCACAGTTACTGTATTACAACGTCTGTTGACGGTGCAGATCCGGGTCAGCCTGTGCCCTACCCACAGTTACTGTATTACAACGTCTGTTGACGGCGCTTAGCAGTCCACCAGCCATTGCAAGAATTGGAAATAAAATCTGGCGGGGAAAGCAGGACAAGTGTGAAAATGACATTGAAAATGTCTACCAATCATAGAATGTCTTCCACCTTGAGAGAGAGAGAAGAAACTTCTCGACATCTTGCAAAGCAGTCGGGTAATGCACACAGTGAAGGCAGTGAAAGTAAAATGTAAAACCTCAAACAGGAGGAAGGATTAGGCAGTGACGAGTCAAAGAGGAAGTTTGCTGACAGAATGAAATTTTTCCTAATGTAACTGAATTATGAAATCTCTGGGTCAACTCGAATTTTAGTTTCAATGTGAGGTGACTGCAAATGGAAATTGAAACAAACTTTTAAAGAGAAATCATAGTCAGTCTGCATAACGAAAGGGCCAAATTACAAGGCAAAACATGACGCACTTCGACCTCTTTGGTCTTCTTCTTCGGGCAAGAGAAACAACATTCAGGACCATGAAAATGAACAACGAGCAATTGTGCCCTATCTCAGAAGAAAAGTGATTGCTCCTTCTTCGTTTTCATGGTCCTCATGTTGTTTATCTTGCCTGAAGAAGAAGACCAAAGAGGTCGAAGTGCGTTATGTTTTGTCTTTGTAATTTGTTTGTCCATTTTATCCAGCAGATTAAGTAAACTTTCAGATTTTAAACTTCAGTGCTGTTCTTTATAGAAACGGTGCTTAACTGCTGACAATTTGTGCTTCCAAGAAGAGAAACAAAATCAGTCCAATAGCAATGCTAAAAATGGATTTCTCATCATCTCATGGCATGACAATTTGGTCACATTTCATACATTCAGCTGATTTACACAAAATGATGAGAACATCTGTACACAGTTTGAAGCAATAGGTAGCCATTCTCTTCACATATTGAAATGGGGGAATGGAGCAGGAACACACAGATACATACAACAGAAACATAAAGATGGCAGGAAACATGGAAACAATGCATACATATTTTTTCCTTAAAAGGGAAGAAAGAAATTTCTTCAATAAAATTGTAACAAAAACTCAACCAGTGAAGGTTAGGGGAAAGTTACCAATAACTTTAATTCCAAAAGCAGCTGATGAAATGACATGACAGATATGCATGATCATCTAACAAAACGAACACTGATTTGGGGAGAAAGAAAAAAACCAAGGCTATTATAGTCATATACAAGACAATGACATGAAATCAATCGATCAGGATAAGATCTTTTCAGAGCACAGTAACAGATTCAAACGCAGCAATGATGGAAGCTCCTTTGGAGCACAAGTGTCTTAATAAAGACAGCAGTGATGGGGATAGAATCTGCTGGCAATGGACTTGAAACATTGACACAGTGGAACCTGTCCACAACCCCTTCACGATATCCTTTAAACAAAAAAACAGATCTGAAAAGCAAGAAAATCTTGATTGTTAGGACAGGTACAGAGGAAATCCATTTAGAAAAAAAAAAACTCTTTAAAAAGGGGAGTCTTACTTGTAAAAGCCTTGAAAGTAGAAGGTTCACTCAACTGAACCTCCTCCCCCCCCCCCCCCCCCCTGCAGACTTTCATTTTTTCTTGATTTGTTCGAAGGTAATTTCTCTGATCTCAGAAAAGCAATTCAAATTACTTTAATCTCATGTTCACGGAAAGAGAGGGAAACTGTACAACACACGATTTCACATCAACAGAATCTGCTCGTATAAACAGATGCAAATATATGGCATTCTTATGCAGATCAAGCAATAACAAAATAACGTGACAATCCATGCTGGCAATGTTCAGATTGAACCAAGAGGATGATTTTTTTGTTACTGTTTATACAGAATGGTAAAAATGATTAAGGTAGGATATCTAGATGAGAGCTAATTCGATTCAATTGCATCCACTTTTTGGAACATTTTTACAACTGCCAAATTTTGGCTCTTACATGTTACAAAACAAAATATTATGTATACAATGTTTTAAGAATTATGATGATACTAAAACAAGAAGGTATGGATGTAAATTAATGAAGAGTCCATGTTTTGAAATGGTACATGTATACATACACTTCATACAAATTAGTGAAATATACATATACATACACTTCATACAAATTAGTGAAGTATACATATACATACACTTCATACAAATTATTAAAGTATACAGTCATTTGACACTGCAGTGCCAGAAAACATGTACAACTGTTTTCAGTACCTTGATTTTGCTGTCATTTATTGTGTGTACACAGCATCTTTGTTGTCGGTTTTCTCTCATGATATAACCCCCCCCCCCCCCCCCCCCCCCCCCCCTTATTTCTGATGTGACACTCCCCCCCTCTTCCCCCTAAATGTTGTCAGCCCAGACAACGCTTTGTAAGCTAGACTATAATCATCAAAACTATCAACCATTTCTTCTTTCCCTGTATAAAAATTATATAATAAAAGTCTGAGGTAACTGAGCAGTAAACTGCTGTATCATTGAATGATAATGCAACAATTTTTAGTCAGTGGTTGTTAGAGAAAAATTAACTGGTCAACGAAAAGCCATCTAAAAGCAAAGCACCTGTAAAGAGACGGTAGAGAAATAAAACTGTCATCTAAGTGTGTGTAGAGAAATAAAACTGTCATCAAAGTGTGTGTAGAGAAATAAAACTGTCATCTAAGTGTGTGTAGAGAAATAAAACTGTCATCAAAGTGTGTGTAGAGAAATAAAACTGTCATCAAAGTGTGTGTAGAGAAATAAAACTGTCATCAAAGTGTGTGTAGAGAAATAAAACTGTCATCAAAGTGTGTGTAGAGAAATAAAACTGTCATCAAAGTGTGTGTAGAGAAATAAAACTGTCATCAAAGTGTGTGTAGAGAAATAAAACTGTCATCAAAGTGTGTGTAGAGAAATAAAACTGTCATCAAAGTGTGTGTAGAGAAATAAAACTGTCATCAAAGTGTGTGTTACGGTGCACTTCATGTCCTGCTTGCAAGCTTGAGTGATAGAACAGTGGCTCTCATGTCACAGCAAGCTGGAGTGATAGAACAGTGGCTCTCATGTCACAGCAAGCTGGAGTGATAGAACAGTGGCTCTCATGTCACAGCAAGCTGGAGTGATAGAACAGTGACTCTCATGTCACAGCAAGCTGGAGTGATAGAACAGTGGCTCTCATGTCACAGCAAGCTGGAGTGATAGAACAGTGGCTCTCATGTCACAGCAAGCTGGAGTGATAGAACAGTGGCTCTCATGTCACAGCAAGCTGGCTTGTCAGAGGCACACTGCATTTCTTGAGTGATAGAACAGTGGCTCTCATGTCACAGCAAGCTGGCTTGTCAGAGGCACACTGCATTTCTTGGGTGATAGAACAGTGGCTCTCATGTCACAGCAAGCTGGCTTGTCAGAGGCACACTGCATTTCTTGGGTAAGACAAAGTACAGAAAAAGATAGATGATGGTCAAGTCATATTCATTGATTCTCTGGATTGGATTTTCATCTTCAACTAGACAGGATTCATTTACACTTGGAAAAAAGCTTGAGAAACACTGTTGTTCACTCATACATACATGTACACATTCCATACGGGATTTGTACATACATTCTGAATGACTGTCTCGTGTCTGACATGACACAACAGAACAAGTTAACTTTTTGCCGTCCATAACCTACTGGACAATTTGAAGAGATTGTGGGACTGATGCCCAGACACACTTTGTCACACCACAAGGTCAAACATTTACATGACCAATGACTGGTATCTTGTATCAAAATTTTCTTTCTCCATTTTCTGTTTTTCATGAACATTCCCTCCACTTCAAGATTGAAAAAAAAAACCCATAGACGATAACATGGAAAGCTGGTTACATACAAACTCTGTGTCCATTGATTTGCCGATTTTAAAAATGAACAATGCTTGTATCATTTCAGTCCTCCAACACGCACACACCTTCACGCACGAACAAATGCATGCCTGCACATACAGACATACATGCACACAACACACACACACTGCACAAATACCATATTTTCACACATGCATTTTCCAGGATCTGACTTGATTCCAACACCAAGATGTCACTGATCAGGAAAAAAAGAAACAGATTTGTCTCCAACTGTGAGATTTTCTAGACAGTATCCATGAATGCAGACATATAGATCCCCATCTGGGCTTCAGTCCTCAAAAATCTACCATCAAATCACATTTAGAGAGAAAAGGGGTTAGTTACCGCCAAGGACACAGACAACCAGATCACAGCACAAAACAATGCATTTCGACCTCTTGGGTCTTCTGCAGGCAAAAGCAACATTTAAAACAGTGAAAACGAAGAACGAGACACCACTTTGTCTGTGTCCTTGGCGGCCACTAACCCCTTTCCTGTCTAAATTTTGCTTCATTTTCTGCCCTCAGTCACTTCGTTTTGAAACTACCATCAAGTTTTGAAACTACCATTAAGTTGTTTCCTGTTTCAGAAAAAAAAAAGCTGACACTTTTCATAAGAGTCTGTGACCCAGCTAACAAAACACAAACTCTCCTGGCATGCCTAGCGCACGCATCATGACCTCAGCATGACCTTTCTGATCAGAACGCCGCAGACAAGGGCTATCAAGGTAAAGGTGGCTCTGATGGCGGACGCCATGTTGAAGTTGGGGCAGTATGGGCACTGGTAGGAACCACAGCTGTAGCAGATGTTAGTCTGGAAAAGGTTGAAGGTCGTGTACATCGACGTATTGTGCATGCCTGCCCACAGATACATAGGAAGCACCAGGTTAGGTTTGCATGTGTGTGTGAGAGAGAGTGTGCTTGAGTCTGTGTGTGTGTAAGACTGTTGCCTGGAAACAAAGGCATTCATCATCCTGAAAATCACGGCCCAAATAACCGTTTCAGACCGACAAATATTTACTTTACAAAAACACTGGTGACTATTGTAGAGTCTATATAGTAAAATCCAACAGGCAACGTGTCACAAATGAAAAGGCTTCAGCACAGACATGTGAATGTGTATATAAAAATCAAAGTCCAGAACAGATGTCACCTTGTTCTCCTGCTCTTTTACCTTTGTTTTCAAGCAGCTTCAAGGTTTCTCTTTCTCTAGGAATAATAACCTAACGGACACTTTTAAATTTCTAGTAAGATATACACTTTGGAATGCGTATGTCTCGGTGTGAAGTTGTGTATATCTTGTAAAAAACGAAAAAACTGTTCAAAAAAAAAAAAGGATATACACTTTGTTACACACTGCATGAATCACCCTCTCTCAGACACACACACACACCTGGCTCATAGTAGTCATAGACTCTCAGACACACACACACACCTGGCTCGTAGTAGTCATAGACTCTCAGACACACACACACACCTGGCTCGTAGTAGTCATAGACTCTCATGCGGTTCTGTATGGTGGTGTTGGCAGAAGGGAACCACCGATCTGCTCGGAAATGGACACAGGTCCGACTCTCATCCAGCTGAAAGACACCACGTCAAATGTATGTGAACAGGATTTGCATAACATTACATCTTCTTCATACACTCGGACAGGAACCGTTGAGGCACTGACGAAGGCTGCTGTATGGCAGAGGCCATCCAGTGATCCATAGAGCTTCTCCCTCATCGATATGTCAGCAGGCATATTGCATTAAATGAACATGTTTAAAATGTGGGCCTACCATACATCCACAGCATCAAAAATCCAAAATCGTTTGAAACCACCACAAACATACTCACACAAAATTGTAACCAATGCACGCTGACAGAAATGGTTTGAAACTACGGACAGCATGAAGCAATGGATACAGGCACCAAAGAAGAATAACCTACTGTTTTCTTTATCACAAGATTTGAAAGAGATTAGGACAAACATTGGACGAAACCTCTCAATAATAAATCTTCTGCAACGTTATAACTGGTACTGGGGGGGAATTTAAAAAAAAAAGAGGAACATGGGACAGGGGTGTGTGTAGCCATTCCCCGTCTAGACCTTTGACTTGACCTAAAGTAGCCATAGCATGGCTTCAGAGTGACGGGACTACAGGACTGTGAAAAGCCTCATGGTAAAAACAGTTGGCTCTGATAAATACTGAACCTCAGTGCACTGGACGGGGAAAAGGTTAAAGGGAGAAAGCCTGTTGTGGTTTCACTTTATGACTTTTGACCTCCAAAAATCTGCACAAACATACCAAATCAGTTGTGACATTTAACACAACTAGACACACACTCACATAGCTGAAGTAGAAGACCACTTTCCGGCCACAAGACTCAGCCCTCCTCAAATTGCGGACAACCCCGGAGCGCACGTAGTCTCTCAGCGTGTCGTTCATGACGACGTATCCTGTGGGAATGTCAATTTCCAAAACGGACATGCCTGACGTCAGCCCCCTTGCTGTGTACAGCCATCTGCAGCACAGCCAACAACCAACGATAATATAAATCATTATCTGGCACTTTCCTGATGAAGTGATTGCTGCCAGCCCAATATGAGGAATAAACACTAATGAGACAACCAAGTCAGTGCAAAGGGGTGTAACTCTAGCCTCACTTTTCTGCTGGGTGATTTTCCCTTGCTGTTCATCACAAGTTCACTGTACTTTTCATAAAGAATTCTATCTTCTCTAAAAGAGCATGCTTGCTTTGCTAAGTACTTTCTAGCTTTTTAAGCCTAACTCTACGCAAGAAATGCAGTGATGTATGCACCAATGAACAAATCATGTTTATACCTATCTCTCTGGAAAATTTTGGGCTCTGACAAGAAAAGCTAATCGAGTAATTTTAGAAAATGACTCAATATAATTTACTTCTACAGGCATGTACATACATGCATACACAAAGCTGACCGATTTGAGAAAAGGATTAACATGCGAATGTAAGTTATAATTTATATCTACAGACATGCGATTAAATGGATACATGACTTGCACAGATACACAAACACATAAGATTTATATGTGTGTAGGCACGCTCATACACACACACAAGCACACACACCCCCCACACACACACACTCACCCACACACACACACACACACACACACACATATACACACATACACACACACACACACACACACACACACACACACGCACGTCAACACATTTCTAACAGTCGGTCACTTACGAGACACAAGGCCACATTTCCATGACGGAGAAGTTCCGTCCGTGCCACTGCAGGTCGTCGATGAAGAGGTCAAAGAACTGAATGCGATCAGCGTCCTCCGCCCGGTCTTCCATGTCCACTTTTTGGGTCGGCTTGAGCAGGAAGGAGTACTCCACGTTCACCGTGGTCGTCAGCTGCACAGCCGCCATGGGTCTGAATTGTCAGGAATGCTATGATTGCCATGACAGCCGCCATGGGTCTGAATTGTCAGGAATGCTATGATTGCCATGCGCCAGTTGCCAGCATCAACCATTGAAAACAGGAAGAGAAGTGCTTGATGACAACCACACCTCAGTCCCAGTTACAACAGTGCTCTTACTGGCGTTTCACAATGAATTCTATGTAAGAAATGCATGTGTGTATATACACCAATGAATATACTATTTTGTGGAAAATTGTAAGCTCTGACAAGGGAAATCTGATCGACTAATTTGAGAAAATGACTAACATGCAAATGTAAGTTTTTTAACAGAAGTACAGGAATGTTGTGAAAACATACTTCAGTCTTCAACATGGACCATTTAAAGCCAGTACAGGAAATTTTCAGTAGCCATGTTTCAATTATCGCTATGGACTATGTAAAACAACCACAGGAATGCTATGATAACCATACCTCAGTCGCCACCAGAGCACTAGGTTTATTCTCAGTTGCCACCAGGGCACTAGATTTATTCTCAGTCGCCACCAGAGCACTAGATTTATTCTCAGTCGCCACCAGAGCACTAGATTTATTCTCAGTCGCCACCAGAGCACTAGATTTATTCTCAGTCGCCACCAGAGCACTAGATTTATTCTCAGTCG
>CM031609.1:91751489-91793989 GCA_018398815.1 Conus ventricosus
TCCTCCATTTCCCCAAAAACAGCATGAGAATTGGTTGCTTAGTTCCAGAGAGATCCGCATTTCACACATGCTGGTATGAAATAAGAGATTTTCTGAAAAATGGCTGGCGATGGGGATTTATGCAAAATAGAATGTCTGGCGGTGAAAGGGTTAATGTTATTTTGCTCACTGGATAAGGGCTGAAATCTGAAGCATATAAACTCTTATAAGTTTACAGAGATCAATATGTGTCATAAGCTTGAGCAAAATCCATGCCTCATTTCTTAACAAGAAATTTAATGGAAATGTCAAAAAGGAAATGCCCAATCTTTGAAAGTAAAGAAAACAGCAACAAAAAGATGTGTAATTGGCTCGAGTACGGTCTATGCGCTATTTCTTAATTAACAAAAAGAGAATGAAAATATCAAAAGAAAGTGTCCAATCTTGAAGTGATTGAAAATGAAAAAAGAAAAAATCCACCCTTTTATACGGATCTGCATCAACAGTTCATAGGTTCATCCTGGGCCACATTCTGTCTTTCCACCAGTATCTGTTGAAATCGGGATTTTTTTGTGTCATCTTTCAGACCAACAAACAAACTACGTGATACTATCTAAATTTCTCTCTCAATCTTCACATCACATAACAAAAAAAAAACGAAGGAAATCCACCATTTTATCGATGTGTCAACCATTGCTCATGGTTATCTGGGCACATCTGCTGTTTACTACACAGCGTACCAGTTGAATCAGGTGATTTAGTTTGTGGCTTCTGTACGAACAAACAACTAACAGGATTTCAAATTTCCTCTCATCGTCTCAATACATACCACCTCAAAACACAACAAACACTGGTTAGGAAATTCCACACAATGGTATTTCATGTTAACATTGCAATCATGGAATCGTGGGAATCTGATCTCAATTTTACTAAAAGTTTTACACAGGTAGTACGCATTTAATGCAGCATCATACTTACAGTTCCTTCTCGGCTCAGATTTATCAATTTTGGGTGAAAGCTCACAGGGATTTCAAATATTCCCTTGTCTGCATAAATACAACCATCTCACAAAGATGCAAAAACTCAGAGTAGAAGTCATCCAATCATATAAGAGACCACTTTGAAAGGCATTCAATGCACTGACAATGCAATTATTCAAATTTTCCCTAAATGTCGTCATCACACTCAAGTCATTCTGGCATATAAAGGTTGCAATCATGACCTTTACCAAGATTCTGACTAATGTGCAGATTGAATCCAATGTTGTGAGCAAGATTCCACCCAGTGCGAGCGTTGTCGATATCCCTGCCTGACAGATTGATATAAAAACTTCTTCTCGGGTCATTTTCAAGGAATTGTCCTAAGGATAAAAAAAAAAATGTCAATCCATCGTTCCTTTTTTTACTTGTCTCTTCTATCTTGGCTGGAATTCATTCGCTCACATTTTCACTCTCTCATGATTTCTCACATCCCAAAGCGTCTATCAAAATCACAGACATCTCTTCCCCCGTATAACACGGTTCTCCACTAACCACCCTTTTACAAAGGGGTGATTCAGAGCTATTGCCATACATGAACACCTCTTTCAAGTTTTGTAGTCCCCGCAAAGTATTTCCATGTCACGCTACCACGTATTCAACGGTACTTGACAACGCTTCCTTCACAAAGCAATCTGTATAACAACATCTGGATTTCTACTTGCACTTCTACATAGCCCATTGTACATACAAAGATTGATTCATGAAGCTTTTCATACATCCCATCTTTCCATTTGATTATACTTTTTTACTTCCTTTTGTTGTTCAAGGTTTTGATTTCGAAAGTTTTCATTCTACATCACATTGTTACAACAGTTTGTCAAACTACTTTCCATCTATCACAAAACATCTGTATAACAATACAGGTCTCTTCCTACATAACACCATCTGTATAACAAGTACAAAAGCTACTTTCCTACATAACACCATCTGTATAACAACAGGTTTGATTCAGAAAGCTACTTTCCATTCTACATAACACCATCTGTATAACAACAGGTTTGATTCAGAAAGCTACTTTCCATTCTACATAACACCATCTGTATAACAACAGGTTTGATTTAGAAAGCTACTTTCCATTCTACATAACACCATCTGTATAACAACAGGTTTGATTTAGAAAGCTACTTTCCATTCTACATAACACCATCTGTATAACAACAGGTTTGATTCAGAAAGCTACTTTCCATTCTACATAACACCATCTGTATAACAACAGGTTTGATTTAGAAAGCTACTTTCCATTCTACATAACACCATCTGTATAACAACAGGTTTGATTTAGAAAGCTACTTTCCATTCTACATAACACCATCTGTATAACAACAGGTTTGATTCAGAAAGCTACTTTCCATTCTACATAACACCATCTGTATAACAACAGGTTTGATTCAGAAAGCTACTTTCCATTCTACATAACACCATCTGTATAACAACAGGTTTGATTCAGAAAGCTACTTTCCATTCTACATAACACCATCTGTATAACAACAGGTTTGATTCAGAAAGCTACTTTCCATTCTACATAACACCATCTGTATAACAACAGGTTTGATTTAGAAAGCTACTTTCCATTCTTTCTTTTCGTCTTTTTATTTTTCTTCTTTTTTTAAAAACTTGTTTTGTTTTGTTTCGTTTGTTTCTGTTGCTGTCTCATTATTCAAATCCCCTTGCAACATATTCCCCCCATACCATTCATTCCAGGTCCACCAAACACAGCCACATCAAACATCATTGTGTCACTGTCTAAATCCCCCATACCATTCATTCCAGAGCCACCACACACACAGCCACATCAAAAATCATTGTGTCACTGTCTATATCCCCCATACCATTCATTCCAGAGCCACCACAAACACAGCCACATCAAACATCATTGTGTCACTGTCTAAATCCCCCATACCATTCATTCCAGAGCCACCACACACACAGCCACATCAAAAATCATTGTGTCACTGTCTAAATCCCCCATACCATTCATTCCAGAGCCACCACACACACAGCCACATCAAAAATCATTGTGTCACTGTCTATATCCCCCATACCATTCATTCCAGAGCCACCACAAACACAGCCACATCAAAAATCATTGTGTCACTGTCTAAATCCCCCATACCATTCATTCCAGAGCCACCACACACACAGCCACATCAAAAATCATTGTGTCACTGTCTAAATCCCCCATACCATTCATTCCAGAGCCACCACACACACAGCCACATCAAAAATCATTGTGTCACTGTCTATATCCCCCATACCATTCATTACAGAGCCACCACACACACAGCCACATCAAAAATCATTGTGTCACTGTCTATATCCCCCATACCATTCATTCCAGAGCCACCACACACACAGCCACATCAAAAATCATTGTGTCACTGTCTATATCCCCCATACCATTCATTCCAGAGCCACACACACACAGCCACATCAAAAATCATTGTGTCACTGTCTATATCCCCCATACCATTCATTCCAGAGCCACCACACACACAGCCACATCAAAAATCATTGTGTCACTGTCTATATCCCCCATACCATTCATTCCAGAGCCACCACACACACAGCCACATAAAAAATCATTGTGTCACTGTCTATATCCTCCATACCATTCATTCCAGAGCCACCACACACACAGCCACATCAAAAATCATTGTGTCACTGTCTATATCCCCATACCATTCATTCCAGAGCCACCACACACATAGCCACATCAAAAATCATTGTGTCACTGTCTATATCCCCCATACCATTCATTCCAGAGCCACCACACACACAGCCACATCAAAAATCATTGTGTCACTGTCTATATCCCCCATACCATTCATTCCAGAGCCACCACACACACAGCCACATCAAAAATCATTGTGTCACTGTCTATATCCCCCATACCATTCATTCCAGAGCCACCACACACACAGCCACATCAAAAATCATTGTGTCACTGTCTAGGCGCGCACAGTCCACAGCGAGCTACTAGTATCTTCATCTTTCTTTCTGCGTACGTAGGCTGATACTCCTGTGGACAGGCAGTGGAGTTTTGTGTGTATGACCCTTTTTTATCCTGCCATTAAGGCAGCCATACTCCTTCTTCGGGAAGGTGCATGCTATGTGTAACGTGTCATCCATACCAACGGCCAAACTGGCCTTCTCTTCGGAAAGTTGGTGATGGGATTTTACGTGTGTGCAAGATGTTGTGCGTGCGTTCACACACGGAACCTGGGTTTTTAGTCTCATTCCAAGGACTGTATGGGGAATGGAGTCAGTACCAATGTTAACTCCAAGGGAAAAATCCCCCTGTACTAAAATTCGAACCTGCAACCCCAGGATCACGAGTCTGGCGCTCTACCAACTGAGCAATTCCAGCCCCCGGCTACCAGTATAAAGTAGTTATAGAACAACTCGCTAGAGGAGACACTGCACTGCTGCCGCATCTTTCTGGTGGTGCTCAGTGATGCCTGTTCCTCCGTTTCTCCCTCCTCCCCTCACACAACAAAACACAGCACTTGTCACCACTGCCACTTACCCCCTTCACGTCCTGCAGTTTGTACAAACACAGCACTTGTCACCACTGCCACTTACCCCCTTCACGTCCTGCAGTTTGTACAAACACAGCACTTGTCACCACTGCCACTTACCACCTTCACGTCCTGCAGTTTGTACACAGAAACACAGCACTTGTCACCACTGCCACTTGCCCCCTTCACGTCCTGCAGTTTGTACAAACAAAGCACTTGTCACCACTGCCTCTTACCCCCTTCACGTCCTGCAGTTTGTACACAGAAACACAGCTTCACGTCCTGCAGTTTGTACACAGAAACACAGCACTTGTCACCACTGCCTCTTACCCCCTTCACATCCTGCAGTTTGTACAGACACAGCACTTGTCACCACTGCCACTTACCCCCTTCACATCCTGCAGTTTGTACACAGAAACACAGCACTTGTCACCACTGCCACTTACCCCTTTCACGTCCTGCAGTTTGTACAGAGAAACACAGCACTTGTCACCACTGCCTCTTACCAATTTCACGTCCTGCAGTTTGTACAAACACAGCACTTGTCACCACTGCCTCTTAGCCCTTCACGTCATGCAGTTTGTACACAGAAACAGCACTTGTCACCACTGCCACTTACCCCCTTCACGTCCTGCAGTTTGTACACAGAAACACAGCACTTGTCACCACTGCCACTTACCCCCTTCACGTCCTGCAGTTTGTACACAGAAACACAGCACTTGTCACCACTGCCACTTACCCCCTTCACGTCCTGCAGTTTGTACACAGAAACACAGCACTTGTCACCATTGCCTCTTACCCCCTTCACGTCCTGCAGTTTGTACACAGAAACACAGCTTCACGTCCTGCAGTTTGTACACAGAAACACAGCACTTGTCACCACTGTCACTTACCCCCTTCACGTCCTCCAGCTTGTACAGAGCGATGAGCACGTAGGCAGTCAGAGGGACAGGCTGAGTCAGCTTCCGTCCAATCTGACCTTGACCCAGTGACGACTGCCACACAAAACATGCAGATTTTATAACCAGCAGTTACTGTCATGTGATAGTTTAAGTGAAATGGGAAAAATGAATCTGTGGTGTCTTTAGGTGGAATGGGAAAAATGGATCTGTGGTGTGTCTTTAAGTGAAATGGGAAAAATGAATCTGTGGTGTCTTTAAGTGAAATGGGAAAAATGGATCTGTGGCGTGTCTTTAAGTGAAATGGGAAAAATGAATCTGTGGTGTGTCTGTAAGTGAAATGGGAAAAATGAATCTGTGGTGTGTCTTTAAGTGAAATGGGAAAAATGAATCTGTGGTGTGTCTTTAAGTGAAATGGGAAAAATGAATCTGTGGTGTGTCTTTAAGTGAAATGGGAAAAATGAATCTGTGGTGTGTCTTTTTTGTTCTTGTGGAATGTTACCTGATCTGGACGAGGTTCAGACTGTTCATCTTTTTGTGTGTGTGTGTGTGTGTGTGTGTGTGTGTGTGTGTGTGTGTGTGTGTGTGTATGGAGCCACCAAGAGTGACATGAGACACACTCTGTGGGTTGTCTGGCTCAGTTAATGACAACAATACTCCCAATGTCATTTCTTGTTTTGATGCAGCACTATGAGATTTCTTCAACTGACTTCTTTTCTTTTTTGACTGTGAGCAGTAACCTGCTCTTGCTGTGAAAGACTTGCATTAAAGTTTGAAATTTACACCAATTCTGAGAATTCACCAGGTTGTCAAATGCATGAGCACTACTCCATGGTTTCAATTGTTTCAATTCTGCTGGTCACACCCTTAAAACCTTGAACACCTTTGTCACATTTAAAACAGAAGAAACTCCAAAAGACTGACTCCTACAATTCATCAATAAAAAAAAACATGCAAGGATCTCAGAGATAGCTGGTTTCCGTCTACACCATTTAATGCTGCCTTCACGCAAACCCTTTCTCTACTCCTACATCCTTCAATGCGTCTCCCTCCCACCCTCCATCCACTGTTTGCTCACCATTTTATAGTCATAGGCGGGCCTCCCACCCTCCATCCACTGTTTGCTCACCTTTTATAGTCATAGGCGGGCCTCCCACCCTCCATCCACTGTTTGCTCACCATTTTATAGTCATAGGCGGGCCTCCCACCCTCCATCCACTGTTTGCTCACCATTTTATAGTCATAGGCGGGCCTCCCACCCTCCATCCACTGTTTGCTCACCACTTTATAGTCATAGGCGGGCCTCCCACCCTCCATCCACTGTCTGCTCACCATTTTATAGTCATAGGCGGGGCTGTCGTCCGGAATGAAAGCTCCAGAGGTGAGGTTTTGTCGGGAGCAGATGTAGAGAGTCATTTTGTTGATCAAGTCCATGGGAATGAACAAATTGCGCTCCCACTCCCCAAATCGCCCCCAGTGCAATGTCTGTGCCGCAAACGCCGTCAGCCTGTGGGACACAATCTTTTTTTTTTTAGTTGCCATATAATTCATTTCCTCTGGATATCAGTCATTATTTTTTTTCCATTCCAATATCATACTCCACTCAAAATCTCATATGGAGACAATATGTGGCTTCACAGTAAGAAGTATATATTATGTTCATATGTATCTATGTAAACCTGTTTTATGACAGACAGATGGATCAGTGTACAGTTTCTATTTAAAAAAAACCCACAAACACATACAGTGTTGAACCGCAGCATCTCTGCATCTTGTTCTTGCTTGTTACAGTGTTGAACCGCAGCATCTCTGCATCTTGTTCTTGCTTGTTACAGTGTTGAACCGCAGCATCTCTGCATCTTGTTCTTGCTTGTTACCATTCTGTGGGTTCCTGAGTTCGCTGTGTTTTTCACTGTATCCTGAGTAAACTCTGAGGGGTAACAGACTTTCTGTTATTTGATATATAAATTCAGCAAAAAGAATTAATGTTGATTCATGTCTGCTGAAGACGGGAGACATGATCAGACCTGTTTACCCTAAAACTGCAATTGGTGCATTTCTCAATTAAAATGAGTGTATTTACCTAAAAACGTCTGTACACATCTTCCAAATCTGTGAATTTTTGTATAAGCAGGGGGTCTCTGCTATTGTTCCAACGTCATCCAGACGCAAGTTCTGTGCAATTTGTCACTCGTTGGTTGTAATGCTCAATCACAATCGTACAAACACAAGTGCCACTACTTCTCAAGAACTTCGTCTCTCGATCTTTGTTTTCGACATATTTTTTCCAGTTCGTCGCATTCATCATACTTTCGCCAAACAGGTGTACAAAATATGGTGAAATCGTATGGGTAAACATGTCTGCATAATTTGCTGCCTGCTATACATGTGGTGTTTATGTGAGAAAAACAATTATATTTTTCCATCTATTCTCATGCATTACACTCTAAAACAAAAGGCTGAACTGTTTGGAGAAAAATGTTTTTACAGACGTCAGCTTTACCTCTTTTTTCTTTTTCTTTTTAATATTTCTATGTGCTCTAAACAGTACTAATAGTGAAATCAAACTTACAAATATAAAAACTGACAGAGCTAAGGGAATATTTAGATCAGTTCAGTGCTGTGAATGATGAAACTAATACATTTTGAAGGAGACTAATGATGAAAATTGTGAAACTGACAAATCCTAAAAATGTGCACATAAATGGATGCAGTCTGGTAAGTATGAGAGTGTCAAAAGCACACACACTTCTGCACACACACTTCTGCACACACACACTTCTGCACACACACTTCTGCACACACACTTCTGCACACACACTTCTGCACACACACTTCTGCACACACACACTTCTGCACACACACTTCTGCACACAAACACACTTCTGCACACACACTTCTGCACACACACTTCTGCACACACACACTTCTGCACACACACTTCTGCACACACACTTCTGCACACACACATCTGCACACACACACATTCTGCACACACACTTCTGCACACACACTTCTGCACACACACACACTTCTGCACACACACACTTCTGCACACACACACTTCTGCACACACACTTCTGCACACACACACTTCTGCACACACACACTTCTGCACACACACACTTCTGCACACACACACTTCTGCACACACACACTTCTGCACACACACACTTCTGCACACACACACTTCTGCACACACACTTCTGCACACACACACTTCTGCACACACACACTTCTGCACACACACTTCTGCACACACACTTCTGCACACACACTTCTGCTTCTGCACACACACACTTCTGCACACACACACTTCTGCACACACACACACTTCTGCACACACACACTTCTGCACACACACACTTCTGCACACACACACTTCTGCACACACACTTCTGCACACACACACACTTCTGCACACACACACTTCTGCACACACACTTCTGCACACACACTTCTGCACACACACACACTTCTGCACACACACACACTTCTGCACACACACTTCTGCACACACACTTCTGCACACACACACTTCTGCACACACACTTCTGCACACACACACACTTCTGCACACACACACACACTTCTGCACACACACTTCTGCACACACACTTCTGCACACACACACTTCTGCACACCACACACCTTCTGCACACACACTTCTGCACACACACACTTCTGCACACACACTTCTGCACACACACACACTTCTGCACACACACACACTTCTGCACACACACACTTCTGCACACACACTTCTGCACACACACACTTCTGCACACACACACTTCTGCACACACACTTCTGCACACACACTTCTGCACACACAAAACGCATGTGCTCACACACATGCATACACACACACACACACGTACACACATGCATATTAGATATTCAAACATACAACACAAACATACACACACACATTTATGCATGCTTGCATTCACACACACACACACACACACACACACACACACACACACACACACACACACACACACACACACACACACACACGGGCACACATACATGCACACGTGCACACACACACACTTACACATTCAAGATTCACCATACACTGTCAAACACAAATCACGCCAGCCACATACACACACACACGCACACAACACTCACACACACACACACAAGCGAAACACACACACACACACACACACACACACACACACTTACCAAAGGCTGGATTCTTTATCGTCTCTGAACATCTTGAAGGACCCATCCTCAGGATTCATGTAGCTGGTGATTCGCTGAAATGCTGCACAGCAAACACCACACCTGTCATCATCACTACAGTCATCCGCTGGAATGCTGCACAGCAAACACCACACCTGTCATCATCACTACAGTCATCCGCTGAAATGCTGCACAGCAAACACCACACCTGTCATCGTCACTACAGTCATCGTTCTCTGACCCAGTGCTCTCGCCACATAGCATCGTCTATGTCATCATCATCATCATCATCATCATCATCATCATCATCACCATCATCATCACCATCATCAGCAGCAGCAGCAGCAACATCAGCAACATCATCATCATCATCATCATCAACATCAGCAACATCATCATCAACATCATCATCATCATCAACATCAGCAACCTCATTACAGTCATCTGTTTTAATTGGCCCACACTAACAATTTCAGTCCACAGAGGTACAAATATACATTACACAAAATGGGAGCTTGTGTGCTCAAACACATCACCCCAATATACAGACATAGACACAACACACAAAAGTAACAGGTTAGAGCACACACACACACACACACACACACACAATACATTATTACCTACGCCATGGAATTTTTTTCACCTTTGTACATTTTTTGCTTTGTTTGTCCGTCAACAGAAGTATGCATAAACTACCAAGCTGACATGAACCAACCTGAATGGAAACATAGAATGTGGCCTAAGAACAAATCCCATTAGATATTAGCTGGATCTGGATCAAACTGCAAATCCAGGATCCTTTCTACGAAGTAGGACATGATAGACATGGGATATTCAAATTGTCTTGTAATATAGATATCAATTTGTATTTTCCCCATCTCCTGTTCAACAAAAAAAATCTACATGGGAAGTAATTCTTTCAATAACGCGTACTATTACTTCCCCTGGTGACAAACTAATTTTGTTTTCTCTCATGCACCGACTCACAAGGTAAAATCCAGGATCCATTCATTCTTGGCAAGGGTCTGTACTCTTCAAAGTTCCCTTCTAGTCTCAGGTCATTTCTGTCTTTCCGCTGACAGACTCTATTAACAAGTTCCCTTTAGTCTCAGGTCATTTCTGTCTTTCCGCTGACAGACTCTATTAACAAGTTCCCTTCTAGTCTCAGGTCATTTCTGTCTTTCCGCTGACAGACTCTATTAACAAGTTCCCTTCTAGTCTCAGGTCATTTCTGTCTTTCCGCTGACAGACTCTATTAACAAGTTCCCTTCTAGTCTCAGGTCATTTCTGTCTTTCCGCTGACAGACTCTATTAACAAGTTCCCTTCTAGTCTCAGGTCATTTCTGTCTTTCCGCTGACAGACTCTATTAACAAGTTCCCTTCTAGTCTCAGACCATTTATTTCTTTACACTGACAAACTCTATTAACAAGTTCCCTTTAGTCTTAGGCCATTTATTTCTTTCCGCTGACAAACTCTATTAACAAGTTCCCTTTAGTCTTAGGCCATTTATTTCTTTACACTGACAAACTCTATTATCAAGTTCCCTTCTAGTCTCAGACCATTTATTTCTTTACACTGACAAACTCTATTTACAAGTTCCTTTTAGTCTTAGGCCATTTATTTCTTTACACTGACAAACTCTATTAACAAGTTCCCTTTAGTCTTAGGCCATTTATTTCTTTACACTGACAAACTCTATTAACAAGTTCCCTTTAGTCTTAGGCCATTTCTTTCTTTCCGCTGACAAACTCTATTAACAAGTTCCCTTTAGTCTTAGGCCATTTCTTTCTTTTCGCTGACAAACTCTATTAACAAGTTCCCTTTAGTCTTAGGCCATTTATTTCTTTCCGCTGACAAACTCTATTAACAAGTTCCCTTTAGTCTTAGGCCATTTATTTCTTTCCGCTGACAAACTCTATTAACAAGTTCCCTTTAGTCTTAGGCCATTTCTGTCTTTACACTGACAAACTCTCTTAACAATGACAACAATACAAAAACAGAAATAGAAAGCCAAACTGTGCGGCAATGAAAAGACTAGAACGGTGCACTGACCGATGTTCATCTCATCCAGCGCCACAAACAAGCGTTCATTGGTCAGCTGGTTGTACTTCTTCATGAAGCGCAGCGTGAACAGGTTGTACGCAAAGTTGAACACAATCTGCTCGCCTCCCCCGTACGGCCGCCACAAGATGTTCTCTGCATTCAGGTAGTCCTCAAAGAACCCGGGGTCACCATGTCACCTGATTGGGGTCAAGATCAAAGGTCAGCGATTTTGTCAGGAATTGGATTTGGTGCTTAGGTGCTTCGTATTTGTGATGAAAATGTTTGATGCTTCAGCGCTTATTGTTGCAAGTTGGAGACACTTTGGATTTAGACTAAAGATTCATGATTCAACATTTTATTGCCCACTTCAACCTAGTGTTAAAAATAACAAAAAAAGAATCTTACTTAAAACTGCAGAATTATTAGACAAGACTAGACCAGTAAATGTATGAAATTGAGAAATAAGATGTTAAGAGCTAGGGACAAACTTTACATGGATTTCATAACTCGATAACAGTGAAAGTATTCACACATTTAATTAAATATCGTAGAAGGATTTTGAGTTTACACATAATGCTTAAAAAGTTTGAGATTAATGAATATGAATACTACATTCATCACAGTATTGTTCCTTTCCCACTCAAAATATTAAGCCAGCTATGCCAGAAATTTATGGGCAATCACTCTGGCTGTCTTGGAGGAATGGAAACAAGGTTATCTCCCTGCTCTAGCAATTTTTTGGGGGGTGGGGAGGATGGGGGGGAATCCTACTGTATGGCATTGTTCCACACCAAGTGGGAGTAAGACATTTGTGTGGTCAGGTAAGTATGAAGAAATATCAAAGCAGCCATACCAGACATGTACGTTAATTCAACAGATCATAACAGAAACAGAACCAAACAACATCCATGATGACAACTTCTGGAGAGTTACTGCTTATGAAACAAAAGAAGGCTTGTATGAGATGGGTGGTTTTTCTTTTCTTTTTTTTTTTTTTGCAAATGGCTCTCAAAGTCACTGAGCAGGAGTTATCTGACCTGGAGAACAAGGCTTGGACTGACCTGAGGGCCAGAGATTTGCTAGATCAATGGGTAGCCAGGTATGAAATGCAGAGCTAAACTTCATTCATCTTATAAAACCAAAGGTTCCAGGTTTGTCAAGATGGGCTAATACTATCTCCTTAAGCCCTATAAACAAACTGCAGCAGATCCATGCTTTCTGCAACATGCAACACTAACAATCGGAGAGTGTGCGCACACACACACACACACACACACACACACACACACACACACACACACACACACACACATATATATATATATATATATATATAATGAACAGTATTAAAACGTCCTTAAAAAATCTGAAAAAGCTCAACCCCTTGGGGAGCAACATTTGTTAAAAATATTTTAAAAATGAAGTGCTAAAATTCATCTACAAGCTTGTTTCAAGATACTGCATACATATCTCTCCTCAGGATGTCTTTTTTGTGGCACGCCAACGGTCTTTTATGGCGTGTGGGACCTGATCTTGTCTCTGTGTGTGCGGGTTTCGTTTGCTGCATGTGGGGTCTGTGTGTGTGTGTGTGTGTGTGTGTGTGTGTGTGTGTGTGTGTGTGTGTGTTTTTCCGGGCCTGTCAGGTGGAATGTGCTAGCAAAGATTTCCACTTGTGCCTGCAATTATTCACTATTTCTACTTTTGTGTTCAGAGTTGCTAAGTATGGTTTGCATAATATTAACCATTTTTCTTTGGAAAAACAGCTATGAAGTCATCCAATGGTTTAAGGAACTCAAAAAACAGAGAAATACAGTGTTTATCACATTCGACATAGTAGATTTCTACCCATCCATAGATGAAGAACTGCTCACCAAAGCTTTGAAATTTGCCAACAAATACACAAAAATAACAGAGTCAGAAATGGAGATTATTTTCCACACCAAGAAAACCCTACTCCACAGCAGAAATGAAATTTGGATAAAAAAAACGAGCAAAAACTCCACATTGGAGAACAGTAATATGCCGACTCTACCCCACTTGCTCCTCCACCGAGTTTTCGGGCGAAAGTGACCTAGAATCAGCATATTACTGTTCTCTGACAAGTAAGACTTCAATAACCAAAAAATAACGATTATCTACAAACAAACATACTGTGCAGGGTTATCTGTTTTTAATACTAATTTACTAAACTTTTCAGATTTCAGTTTTTGTTTAATCCTATGTTTTTCCTGGTCATTTTCAATAACATCATTTTCGCGCAAACATTCTTCAAATGAGTCTCTGTCTTTCATGTGAAATAAAACTACAGTCTTTAACTGTTCTCTAAAGTCTTTTAAAATCGAGTTATATTTCTGGCATAAAATCCACACACTTATCCCAGCATGTCTTCCGCTGAAAGCTAGTTTCGACAAAGTGTTTCTCTTTTTAACTATGTCTCTTTCTGCCGAACAGTCATCTATAATAAATAGTGTCTGCGTTCCTTCAAACAGTTTATAAAACTGTTCTAAACACTCACTCAGTTTATTGCTAGGATTAACTAAATATATGTCATCATCTGTCCATATAAACCTTCTATCATGATATGCTTTGTTCCATTTAAGTGTTGGACAGAAAACCACAATATGATTAAAATTATAACGATAAACTGTTTGTAACAGGTCGAGGATAAATATTGTTTTTCCACAACCAGTCTGCCCACAAATCAATGAGCAATGAGGAGTTTTTGTCATAAAGTTTAACTGCTCCATAGTTTTATAACAGAATTTAATCTAATCCAGTTATTGTTTTTATCATACTCTCCGTCAAAACTTGTTCAGTATAATAAAACCCTATGAGGCCTAAATGTGTAAGATTAATCCAATTCAGTTCTGTAAGATTGTTTCTATTTAAGTCAACATTGATTTTGTTGCTTGTTGTTATGATCTTAATATCCTCGCCATTGTGAAGAACGACGATGGTAACGTTAAGGCGTTTAACGTCTAAGTTTTGCCAGCTAATATTAATTCCTTTTATAAGGACGTCACTAACGCCCACAACCCCATCCCTCTCCACATCTTTAAAGACAGAAATTTCAAATATCATTGTGAACGTGTCTCCTAATTTTCTGCTTGGAAAGAACTGTAATTTTGTAGAAGCTTTTTTTACAACTGTTTCTTTTCTGTGGAGGATGTACTGTTTTTTCCCATACGGCGTTATTTCAATCTCTTTCCGACTATTGTCGTCCGGCATAAGGCTTACATGTAAAGGGCCAGAGTTGAATGCTTTTCTGAAACTTTTTTGACGGCTAAAATATGTAAATGGGCTTATGAATTCAAATTTTATTTCCCATTCTAAATATGGTTCTAAGTGCCATTTGAGGTCAGGTTTTCGAACTATTTTATATTCATACTGGCCAACATTATTTGCTTCTAGATTGCGCAGTTGTTCTAGTTTAGGAAACTTTTTGCTGTCGCCAACCTCTTTGCGTTTATAATCACCGTCTTTAGTGTACTCAAAACCATACAAAGCGCCTATCTCACCATTTTGTTCAAAGTCCGCAACGTCTGCAAGGTCTTTTAATTCTAAGGTTATACACCTTACAGGCGCTAATGTAACTCCTGATTCTTCTGGCCCACGCGACGTTATTTTTTAGTAACGTATTATTTTATTTCTAAAACAATGTGCAGGTTATCACATTTCACAACTTTCCCCGCTTTGTCTTTGATTTTTATATTAAATGATCCAACCCTCCCACAAACTAATCTTTTAAACTGTAAATTAGGGAATTGTATAATTTCATAATCGCAATATGCAGCTTTCCCTGACAGAAGAGCTCTTAAAACAGTTGAGGGCCTTCCATCATATAAGTTTTCATCAGTGCTCAGCTCATCCAAATGAACATAGAGTAATGAATGTACTGCAAGATCAAGCGGACTTTCCCCCTCATAAGTAGTTTTGTCTGGTGTAACAATAAATCTTTGAGCGTCCTGAGTGTTAGCTCCAAAGCCTAACATTTTAGCTAGCTCTTTATCAAAAAAGTAATTTGCTTCTTCAGGTTTGAATGTTAATATTGTTTTTAGATTTGCATTGTTAAGTTTGAGAGTAATGTCAAAGTTACTCATTGCTTCTTTTAGTGAGCAAAACCCGTAATAACCATCAGGTATTGTTAACTGGCTAACTTTGGCCCTGTTTTGTCAATTTTTTTTAATCTTATTATTCTTCTTTGATTCACTTATATTGAACCATACGACTTTGTAAAATATTTCATGGAGTGCGACCATTTTGGTTCCGCAATCGTTTTCAACAGCATGTTCTAAAAACGAAGGACGGTCTTGAGTTGTTATTGTTACAAACATTTTTTAAAACAAATTAAAAATGAGTGCATTCAAATATACTGGTGCAAAATATTCTGTTGGGCCGCACTACAATCTTAAAAATATAGCAACTGATACTCTTGACATTGCTGTGACCCAGACTGCCTCTTTTCATAAAAAGGTGAGTACTCCATTGAAGAGCTATCTTAACCCCCCTATTGAAAACGACCACATCAAGAAAGCGTGGTTTAGTCATCCGATGCAGTTTTATCAGAAACCAGTTAAACTTTGCTGTGTTTTGTGCATCAACTGGGTGTGGAGTGTCGTATGCTGATCATTTAAATCACCATGATCCTTTGGTGAGGTCAGTGTACAGATTCATTTCTATTACACCTTCAGACGTATTTTGACTGAACTGCAAGCTCCATTACCAAATGACAAACCATTTAATCCACTCAGCAACAGAATAGACATGAAGGCTTTTGAAAGGATCTGTAACGAATTCAATATTAACATCAAGACAGGCTTTAGACAAAAGTTGGATCATAATCATGGCCTAGGCGACCTTTATTTTCGGGCACGCACAGAAAGTATAACTATGACTGGCATCCTCCTTTCAAAACTTTCTTTTCAGGCAAAACTGTTCAGCCTGGGTCCCTACAGCAAGAGCATAAAACAGCATGGACAACATTTATCTTAGACACTTCTAAGGCCTAACTAGGGCGGGAATAGAACGAATAAACGACTCTATTCGTACTTACGTTTGGTGTTGCTAGGTTCGCAAGCACAGGCAAGATCAAGCATAACTGATCCTTCTACTGGCTTTGACGCGCAAAAACAATACTTAGCAAATTTAGAGGACGCCATTAATTCTACAGTTGATTTACCTTCAAGCATTCAAAGGTACCAACATGTTTTACAATACGCAAGATCGAAAGTAGACTTTGCTGTTGGCACTGGTTTATACATGCTGCCTTCTGACCTCAGACTCCAGATAGGTACAATAATAAACTAATAATGAAATTCTTATAGCAGGCAATGAACAGAAGGTTGGGAAAAACGACATAAATTCTGAGCCAGTAATATTACAAACAATAAAAGAACACCCAAGATTAAGTCATCTAATCCCCGAAGACCAAACCCCAAAAGTCATTGAAGACTCAGCAAAGCTCGCGGACTCTGTTCGCGATGACCATGAATATGAAAAGACAGCGCTTGTTCTTGGATTAACTGGCATAGGATTACTTGGTCTTTATCTTACTAAATAGTAACCCAACTATTACGAGAACTAATGTCCATAAGTGCTCGGCCATAAAGCCAACTACTTTGCTTGCAGTAGACAAAAGCCAGCTGACAATACTCCCCAATATTCCTGGTAAAGCGTTCACGGCTTTACCAGCTAATTTTTTTAATAAGCCCGCAAGATGATCAAGCTGTTTTTTTCCCCATGATTTATCAGGCGGAGATGGAGGCGATGGCGGCGGAGGTAATGAACTTTGACCACCGCCGCCTGTAATAGCCATCACCAGTGTACTTATTGCAAATCCTAAGGCTGTTATAACGCTTGCCAATGTGACTCCCTGCTCTCTAAACAATGTTCTTATTCGTTCTGCTAGCGTTGCGTCTTCATATAAAATTTTTTCGATAGTTTCTCTTATTCTATTCACTTGAGTTCGTAATAGGTCTCGGTTAGTAGTCGTCACTTCTAGTCTTGCTGATCTCTCTTGTTCAAGATCATTTAGTCTTTGGGTTATTCTTTTTTTAATATCAGGCCCTAAGTTGGCGTCATCAGCCTCAACGAGTTTTTCTTTTTCTCTTTTTATATGCCCATCTAGTTCACCTAGTTTTGCTAAATTGTTTGTTAATTCGCCTCTGATGGTTCTTAAAGTACGATCAAGGGCTAATAATTCTCGCATAGGCAATGGGGAATCATTAATTGTTTTTAACGCTGTTTCTTCTGAAAAACTGGTTTCTGCTTCTATTGTATTTATTAATTCGCCTGCTGATTGATTTAATTCTTTAAGTTCCATGTTTTGCATTTGGTTATCTGTTGGGAGTTCTTGTAGTGTGTTTTGAAGTTTAGCAACTGCATCCCTATCTAATTTTGGTCTAGCAATGCCAAGGCGATTTTGTACGCTCGCAGGGAGTCTATTTCTAATTGAACCCACGGCTAAAAAACTTTGATGGGTCTTTTTTAGTTGTAAGCTGAACAAGTTCTCCTCGGTCGTTTTTCACAAACAAATGGTCATCTTTTACTTCAAAATCATTAGGGTCTATAAATTCGGGAGGTTCTTGGCCTAAACTTTCGTAAAATGATTTAACCTTACTTTCTGTTAATTCATGCCGCATTGAGAGCGTTGAGCGATGTTGTATTAAAGGGATCATTTCACTCATGTCGTCTCCAGGATCAAAAACATCATAATCTTCTTCATCTTCAATTCCTGCCATGTTTTTAAATAATTATTTTTTTATTTTGCTTCATAAAAATGTCACAAGCACATGGCTCGATTCTTGACCCGCATAGAAGACTGAAAGAACCCTTTGGCGTGAAGGGAAATAAGCGGGCTATTACTGTTCCAAATAATCCATCTACTATTGATGCAGATCAAATTCTTACTGTCAAATTTCCAGACCTAGGAGCAAATGACGTGATTGTGCCAGGCTCTGCGCGTCTTACTTTCAAATAGCGCTCGATTCAACAACAGACCCAAACAGGACAGTTGTACAGAATCTGGGAGGGGCAATCGTTAAGAAAATTTCTATAAAACTTGAGGGGCAAGAAATATTTTCTTTACACAATGCAGACATATTTTTAACCTATTCTGATCTATGGCTAACCGGGAATGAAAGGGATGATCTTGCGTTTCAAGGAATCGAAAATGAAGAAGCACTAAAACTTAGAATAGGCGCCGCAGTCGCCGCAGATGCTAAAAGCAGCAAAAAGGCTGTAGCTGTAAATTTTGCGTATGGAAATCGTTTTTCCATTCCCTTAGATTTTGAGTTGTTAAAAGCGCATGCGCCATACTTTCAAGAAGCATTAAAAGACAGATTGTCATATGAACTAACTTTTAACGAATACAAACGTGTTATCAGATCATCAGACACCGAAGCAAAGTACAGCATTTCTGACATCTCGTTAGAGTTTGACGTTGTTAGCAACCCTAATTTAGCAAGGCTGATTGAACAACAATATCAGTCAAAATTAGCAATATATTACGAAAGAGTGATTCATCATACAACATATCCTAGAAGCAGGGCAGACACTATATGGAATTTTAGTTTTAGCGTCTCAGCAAGATCGCTTAAAAAGGTATTTTATTGCTGTGTGAAGATGAAGAACCATTTAAAAGAGGAAGTGAAAAGTTTTTTAATCCAAAAATAACGAAAGTACAATGTTCGATTGAGGCAGTCCTAACCAAATCTATGCTAGCGGCTTAAGCCTTATCAGCATTTTGATGAAATAAGAAAACTGTTTGGAGGTGGGAGGTGTAGAAAACCAACAGTTTTGACCTTGTGGCTAAAGATCTACACCTTCACAGCGTAAGACTTGATGATTATTTAACAACAAAATACGGTTTATGGATTGACCTAAGGTCAACGGAGGATAATCAGTTTACATGGAAGCGAGAGAACTGTGAGAGACGTAATAAACATTCAATTGATAAAGAAGAAGAAGCTGATAAACCGCTTAATGTACATTGTTTTTTAATATATGATGCGCAGCTGAATATTGAAAATAACAAAATTAAAAGATATACAATACTAAATTATTTTTATTTTATAAAAAGCATGTCTGTTAAACATTATCCAAATGTGCCTACAGCGCCGCCAAGAGAAGAGATAGTAGAAAGCCCTAACATAAAAACCTTCAGATTAACCAACATTACACAAATGCAGCAAGTACTAGAGCAAGACCTTTCAAAATACAGCAAAACCAAACGAAGGTATTCTGCTGCCTTTAATGCTGTTACATATGTTAAAACTGGAGCATCGACTATAAGTGCTCTATCAGCAGGAACGAGTGTTGGTCTCTTAGCAACAGCATAGGCGCACCCGCAGCTTTACCTCTAGGAGGTTTGTCTTTAGCTCTCGGTCTGTGTTCATTAGCTGTAAGTGCGGCTGGCAAAAAATTAAAAACTAAACTCCAAAAGCACACAGCTATGGTTCAACTAATAACAGCTAAACTTAGCTCGTTCAAACTGACAATAAATAAAGCACTAGTTGACTCAAACATCACGGATGAAGAATTTAATCGTTTACAGGCCGATTTTAATGACTACAAAAGACAAAAGTTTGATCTTCAAAGAAAGGCGAGGGCAAGTTTTTCTCAACAGCCAGACGCTGAGCAGATAAAAAAGGAATGCTTAAAAAAAGTAAACGAGACATTAAACTCTGTTCTAAACAGCTCACAGTAACAACACCGAAGGGTGTTTATACTTTAGTTTATGAGTCCAAGCGCAAAAAGACCGTTGATATTGATTCTGATTAAGCCGTTGTATTTTTTTTAATTTAAATAAATATGTTGGCTTAGAAAAGAAAGACAGCATGGCTAAGATATATGAAGGTTTAGATGAATTGTTTGAAGAATGCTTGAGAGAGAGCGTTTATCAAGAGCACTGAATGATATTGATTTAGAATCATTGACCCAACAAACGTACAGGCAAGCGTTGTTTCATGCTATTTCTCAAGTTCCAGGCAAACTAACAATAGACCCGCCAGTTAAAGTAATGTTAGCTGTTTTAATCGACTATGTAACAATAATGAAGAAAATCTAGAAGTCTGGGTCTCAACTAAACAGCAGACTATTCTTTCTCATAATGACTTAACACCCGGTTGGGCAGACGAACTGCTTACACAGTTTGACGCTGCCGCTGAAGAAGCTAAAATGAGAGGCTCTGGTTGGTCAGAGGGCGAAGTCTTAGAGATTAGATTAAAACAGGCTAAGTATGCACCGATTGTAGGCAAGGCTTACATTCCGCTACCTCGGGAGTTGGTTTTAAAGAGAGCAGTTTTAAACATAAAAAATTCAGACAACAAATGTTTCATGTGGTGCGTTCTTGCAAGGCTGCATCATGTCCGTGACCACGCAGAGAGAGTGACTAACTATCGGCAATACACCAAAGATCTTAACTTCAATGGAATATCCTTTCCTGTTAGTGTAGACCAAATTGATCAGTTTGAAGAACAAAACAAACCAATAACTGTTAATGTATACACATGGGATGAGGAAACAAATTTGGTGCCAATTAAAGTGTCCAAGAACAGTCCAACAATAGGCGAACCAGCCAAAAGTCATGTGGACTTACTCCTAATGTTTTCGCCAGCAGGGCTGCCCCATTACACATTGATACGCACAATGAGCAGATTATTAGCGCATACTTCAAAGCATGAACATAAACAAGAATTCTGTAGAAAATGTTTAACAAGAATTCCAACCGCTCAAGCCGCGCTTGAACATATAAAACATTGTAAAAGTTCTGTAGACTGTAAGACAGAACTAACTACGCCCCCGCTAGGATCTAAAGTTAGTTTTAAGAACTGGAAACGGCTGCAAACAAGTCCATACGTAGTTTACGCAGACTTCGAGTCGCTTATTGTTCCTTATGAAGGGCCAGCACCACAAAAACTTCGAAAAACAGTCTTAATGAGTAATCATCAGATTTGTTCATTTGCCTTCATTATTGTTAGGTCTGATGGCGTTTATTCAGAGCCAGAATTATATAGAGGGCCTAATGCTGCAGAAACATTCTTAAAACGCATGCAGCAAGTGCGTAACGCCTGTTCTAATAATCTAAACTTATCTGAAATCATAATGGCGCCTGAAGACCAACAACAGTATGACTCAGCCACGCATTGTTGGATTTGCGGTTTAGAGCTAATGCCCAAGAGTGTAAACCCCACAGTAAGAGACCATGATCACATTAGTGGGAAGTTTAGAGGTGCAGCGCACAGTAAATGCAATCTTCAACTAAAGTTTGATCCAAAGACATGGAAGCTGCCTGTATTCTTTCACAACTTGCGAGGTTATGACTCTCACCTTATAATGCAAGCAGTAACCAGCGCCTTCAGGGTAGCATGCATTGCACAGTCATCAGAAAAGTACATGTGTTTCACTTTAAATAACATGTCTTTCTACGACTCTATGCAACACATGATGGGCTCATTAGAGGCACTGGCTATGTCCTTAAAGTCCTGCCCAATAACGGAAAAATATTTTGACCCAACTCTCGTTAGAAAGGGTGTTTACCCTTATGAATACATGAACAGTTGGGAAAGGTTTGACGAAGATACACTTCCGCCTAAAGGCGCGTTCTTTTCTAGTCTTAGAGGAAAGGACATCAGCGACTCCGATTACCAGCATGCTCAAGATGCTTGGCAAAAGTTAGATTGTAAAACGATGGGAGACTATCATGACTCCTATTTAATGGCAGATGTATGTTTGTTGGCGGACGTCTTTGAAAATTATAGAAAGACCTGCATGAAACATTACAGTTTGGATCCTGCGCATTACATTTCTGCGCCCGGGATGAGTTGGGACGCTTTCTTAAAGTTTACTGGAGTACAGATTGATTTATTATCTAATCTGCCAATGATTCAGATGATTGAAAACGGATTGCGCGGAGGAATTAGTATGGCGTCGCATCATTACTGTAAAGCAAACAACAAATACTTGGACGACTATGATCCGAGTAAAAGGTCTAACTATCTTATGTATTTAGATGCAAACAATCTGTATGGTTGGGCTATGGCGCAATCACTTCCATTACGCAACTTTAAAATGTACACAGGCGGTGATCCGAACAATATTCAAAAGGCATTAAAGTGGTTGGGCAGTTTAACGCCTGATCAACAGCGTGGTTTCATTCTAGAAGTTGACTTAGAATATCCTCATGAACTCCATGACCTGCATAATGACTATCCATTGGCAGCAGAAAGTCTAAAGATGAATCCAAGAGAGCCGCCTAAACTTGTGCCTAATCTTCGGGGCAAAAAAAATTATGTCTGCCATTACAGACTTCTACAATTTTATTTAAGACATGGTTTAAAGTTAACAGCTGTTCATCGTATAATCGCTTTTGATCAAGAACAGTTCATGAAACCATACATCATGAAGAACACTGATCTCAGAACTAAATCCACAGATGCTTCAGAAAAAGACTTTTTCAAGTTGATGAACAACAGCTGTTTCGGAAAGACTATGGAAAATCCACACAAGCGCAAAGATGTTAGATTGGTCACCAGAGAGAACGAAGCAATTAAGCTGACTTCAAAACCAAATTATCAGGACTTCAGAAGATTTCATGATCAGCTTTTTGGCATAATGATGAAAAAAAAGAAAGTCAAATTAGACAAACCTGTATTTATTGGGTTTACTGTTTTAGAATTATCAAAGCTTTTGATGTTAGAGTTTCTTTATGACTACTTTAAGCCCTCGTATCCCGAGTCCAGAGTACTTTACACAGATACAGATAGTTTTGTTATAGATATCCCTACTGAAGACATCTATAAAGACATGGAAACCGAAGTGGCTAAAGGCCATGCAGGATGGTATGATACATCTGATTACCCTAAAGATTCGCCTTTGCATTCATCCGTTAATAAGAAGGTTTTAGGAAAGATGAAGGATGAATTATCTGGAAAGGTGATCAAGGAGTATGTGGGGTTAAGGTCAAAAATGTACAGTATTTCGAGCCAGGAGAAAATCATTAAGAAAGCAAAGGGAATATCTCGCAGCGTTGTGCAGTCAAACATATCACATGACAACTACAAAGAAGCATTGTTTGGCAATAAGACTTTTCAACATGACAACGTAAAACTGCGATCTAATCTACATGAGATCAACACAACTGTTGTAACAAAGAAGTCGTTAGATAGAACAAACACAAAACGGGTGTTTGTTAATCCAGAGTTTTCATATGCAATTGGGCACTGGAGAACCGTAAAATTAATTAAAGCGGAACTGTGCCTGGGGGGATTATCTGCAGTTCTTCCTTCACAAAAGATCTTTGAGGGGCTGGCTGTTTTGTTGTGTCAGTTTCTCGTAAATAATACACGGGCGGATTCATTTTTACAATTCTTTTTATTTCGTACGGGTCAACACTCCAAATTGGATCGGTTGCCCTGATGCGAGTGTCCCCTTCTGCTTCCCCCGGTAAATAAAGGTACCTTACTTTCAATCCAAATGGTAATAGTTTGCTGGATGAAGACTCTCCTTCAGCAACATTTATTGTTTTTCTTTTGATTGCTTGTACTGGTTTTAGCCCTTTAAATTCTTCATTATTCATTGCGCGCAAAACTGAGGGCAGTCTTCTAACCCATTCTGTGTTGCGAGAATTGTCAATCAGCTCTCTGTGATACTGGTAGGAGAAAAGTCTTTCAGCTAACTGTTTGTTAAAGTTTTCGACTAAAGCCTGTGATCTATGAACTCCTGGAATGCCTCTTTTAATGGTAACTCTATGTTTTAACAATAATTGATTCACTTGCCCTTTAAATTCTTTTCCATCATCGACTTGAATCATGCGAGGATAAGTTAAAGGGCCTCGTTGGTATATTAGTTGTATAGCAACAGCAACAGCAGAAGCACTCTTTTGTGTTAATGGCTCCGCATCTTTGTATCTTGAAGCTATGTCAATGACTGTGAGTGCGTACTTAAATCTTTTTCGTCTAATCCTATCAGAGGGTAAATATAGAAGATCCATTTGATGGGTGTCGTTCGGTATTGCGTTCACAAAGTGTGGTCTCTGTATTCGCCTAGGTGCAGGTAAATAAATTTGCCAAATCGCTTGTTTAGATAACCATTCCTTTGCTGTTTGTTCACTGACTCCCGCTGCTTGGCTTAGCTTTTTAATTGCTGTGATTCCCTTCCAATATCCTTTTGGCGAATAATAAATTTTGTTCATTTTTTACTCAGCCAATATTATGTGCAACAAAATACACAACGGTCATACCAACGACAATAAACCCGATTTCTTGCATCTTTTGTTTTTCTGATGGTTGATAAAAGTCACTGAATTTTGGTGGGGGCAATGTCTCGATTGGTTTGCCTGTTACAAGATAATATTGTTTTATTGCTTGATCAACATTTTTAAATATGTAAGCTGCATGCCCCTGTTTTTTCAGTGTGTCATTAATAAAATCTAACTGCTCAAGTCTCTGCTTTTCATAGGCGTCTTGTGCAGCTGCTAGTTCCTCCATAGCTTTGTTATGTCTTTTTTCTCGCCGTCATCCCGCAGTTTACTAAATGCGAAATTACTTCCGCTAAAAGCAAGCGCATTCACCACAGCGCCGCCTATCATTATTGCGAGTGAAGCCATTTTTTATAAATGTATTTTTTTCTTACATATTTATATTGTCCGGAATTATTCCTTGCTTAACTAGAAAATCTTTCGTAGCAAACGAAGCTGCAATGATAGCAATTAGCTTTGCTGAATCCTCAAAGTCTAGTTTACCAAGATCTGCTGGTTTAATTCTTAACAAGCTTTTACCAAGCATTGAGTATCCTACACTTAGGCCTCCAATAACAGCAGAATGGTATACAAGGTTAGCAACAGTTTTTTCGGTGCTCATTTTTATAAAATAAAATAATTATAATTATTAAAAAACATGAACAGTGATGATCTACTACAGCTACAAGGCAGCCTAAACCTTCCTGAACTTATGAATGACCAAGTTGATGACCAAGCTATTATGCCCAAAAAGGAGAGGCTGTATTCTTTGGCAGCATGTGGGAAAACAAAACAGTTCCTCGGAACTGAATTCAGCATAGAACAGATTCAACAGATGTCTACACAAGACATTATAAAGTATCATAACAGGTATGAAGCGCAGCTGGGGTCTAGAATGGTGAAAAGTGTGGGGCAAACGGTTCTTAGTTTGTACACTAAACTAGTCAGTAGATTTGCTCCCATTGATTCTGAACAAGATCTTACGTATGATTTAACGCAAGATCCAGTTTTAACAAAGTCATTAGAGTCTCTAGGGTGTGATCTATACTACAGATTTGGAACATTGTTATCGCCATTAATCATGGGATTAAATAACTTTTAATCATATAGATTTTGTTTCCTTCAAAATGAACGAGCTGGAAAATCATCAGAACCAGGAAACATTGAATCAGGTGGAGAAAGTAACCAAGCCAGAAAATCAGCAGAATCAGAAAACACTGAACCAGGTGGGGACCAGTGAAAAGCATCCTCATCCTGGGCGTGTTAAAGCAGGAAAAAATTAGCAGAGTGGAACAGACAAAAAAAATTAATGTTACAGAAATATAACTCATCATGAAAACATAACACCGCCAACGCCAGAACAAGTTGATTCAATGTCCGCTATAAAAACTCCATGTGATACAAGACCTACAGCGCCAAAGTCTTCATGGAATATTGAACTTAAAAACTGTTGCCATTTTTGGCGCCATTGCTGCTGTTGGGGGCAGTTATTACGGTTATAAAATATATAACCAATGGCAACAAAAACAAAAGCAATCAAAAAAATCTGAACCACTAAATGCAGAAAAAGACAACAGCACGCCAAAACCGCCAATAACAAAGCATCATTTTTGATCCATTTATAATGCAATAATATTTAAGAACTTAATTTTAAATTTTTTAATAAAAAAGATCATGGCGTATTATAAAATGATAAAGTCAATAAATAAAGACATGGAGTCTATAAAAGACATTTCCATAGACCAGAATTGTAATCAATGCGGTTGCTTAGGATGTAAGAACTTCCTTAAGATCTATGCAGAGAACGCTAAGCAAGACATCCTCAACGATGACGCGTTTTTTGAGGCGTGTGTGTACTATATTAGACATCTGCTATTTAAGATAAAAACATAGAACGTATTTTTTTGATAATTATAAGATAACTGAATAAGACCTTGGTTGTACTTAAAGGACGACTTAGTTATAATCTTGAGGTGACTTAATCAAGAACTTAATCAAGAACTTATTAAGAACTTGAAGTAACTTGGGGTGACTTAGGGATGACTTAAGGACAACTTGAGAATGACTTAAGTAAGAACTTGAGGATGCCTTAGAAGTGACTTGGGTAACTTCAGTTAAGAACTTGTGGATGACTTGAGTGTGCATGCGTGGGGTGGGGTGGGGGACGTGCGTGCGTGGGGTGGGGGGGGGTGTGCATGCGTGGGGTAGGACAAAACACAAACAAACAACAAACACAAACAAACAACAAACAAACACACAATAGACAGTCCAGGGGTGGGGGTGGGGGGACATGCGTGCGTGGGGTGGGGGTGGGGGTGTGCATGCGTGGGGTAGGACAAAACACACAAACACCAACAAACAAACAAGAAGTGAAACTACTAGGACCACTTCTTGCTTTGTGACTAAACAGGTTGTGTCCCGCGCGCACCTCAATCAACTAGGCCAAGTGATCACATATGATCACTTGGCCTAGTTTGCCGCTGAGCTTTGCAGGTGCTGCCGCGCTTTGCAGGCCAAGTGATCATATATGATCACTTGGCCTAGTTTGCAGGTGCTCTGTGCTGACGTCATTGGCAGCAGGCTGCTGCGCTTTGCAGGTCAAGTGATCACATATGATCACTTGGCCTAGTTTGCTGTGCTCCTCTTTTCTCAACCAAGCTTGCAACTGGCTTTAGCAGAGTTACAGCAGTAATTGCTGTAGCCAAGCTTTTATGGCAGCTCTAACCGCCAGTAGTAGTACATCCAGCATTGTATATTTAAAGCATTTATATGAAGATAGTGCTAGCCACACACTACTCCTCTCCCCTACTGGTAAATGTACTAAGGTCTGCCTAACCCTATCTAGTTTGTTTGCCAGAACATTCGAAAATCGCCATTCAGTTGCATAAGGGCACCCTTGAAGGCAGATGAACTGGTTAGAATTAGAAAAGTAGAAAAGTATACACATCTTAATACACAGATCAGCTTGCCCCATAAAAACTGAATCTGTAGTTAACAATCAATCAAGTCTAATACAAACAAACTGAGAACATTTTACTTGGGAGGAACAGCAAAAATGTTTCAAATATAAGTTTTTAGCATACGAATCAGCCGTGTTTACCTCCGCCTTAAGAAATGAACGCCATGTTTTTTAAACATGGCTTTAGCTGTCTCAAGCCAGCTCCCAACAATCAACGCGTGATGGGCCGACTTTCAACAATGCGGCGCCATTTTTAGATAAGGAACCATCTCATCAATAGTCAAACACGTATTAAAACTGGCTGTATCTTTGTCAACAATATTGCCTTCAACGAGCCAACAAACCTTTAAGATACACAATTCTGTTCTTCGGTAAACCGGTTACACATCCACAGCCCAGTAAAACGCGCCGTGCTTGCCCAGCAGTCAGTGGAAGAATGTGTGGGTTAACCTAGTCGTGAGCGGCCGCTGATTGGCCAGGCTAGAACAGCGCCGCCACGCGGGCAGTGGTTGGCTGATGTAATATGGTGCAATCGAGCAAGCTGAGCAGGAAGGAGTGGGGTAGGGAAGAAGTGCGGCAGTATTGATTTTTTGGCCGGAGACACACCTGCAATGTAAACAGGGAGCACGCCACCGTAGGCGAGGGGTATGCTACTGTAAACCAAGGGCACATTTTTTTAAATAGTGTGTGTGTGTGTGTGTGTGTGTGTGTGTGTGTGTGTGTGTGTGTGTGTGTGTGTGGTTATATATAAAGTTGTAGCTGATTCCATGTCTTCCACACAATTTAATCTATAAAGCTGTTGAAAAAGTATTTGTGATTCAAAAACTTTTTCTAACTTAGAATCCCCACTGTCTTCTAAAACTGCAGCTATATTGCCATACGCAAACTTACACCACCACAGCACTGGGTGAAATAAACACCCCAAGTGCTGGGCAGGTAGGCCAGCAACTAGCAATTAAAAGCTTACACCGCCCTGACAGAGTTGACAGTACTGAAAAGAGAGCCGTGGGAACAGACACCGTTTGTATATGAAGCGCGTTCAGTCGCGGCTGCTTTTCCCTACGTTACTCTATGGGGCGTGTTCAGTCCCAGCTACTTTCCCCTACGCTACTCTCTGAAAACTTTAGTAAATTAGTATTAAAAACAGATAACCCTGCACAGTATGTTTGTTTGTAGATAATCGTTATTTTTTGGTTATTGAAGTCTTACTTGTCAGAGAGCAGTAATATGCTGATTCTAGGGCACTTTCGCCCGAAAACTCGGTGGAGGAGCAAGTGGGGTAGAGTCGGCATATTACTGTTCTCTACATTTGATGTAACCATGGGATCGTATGATGGTGCCGAAACATGTGAACTAGTCGGACTATTCATGCTATCCAACATCCAAAAACAACTTGGAAAACAGGTCGGTTTGTACAGAGATGACGGCCTTGCTGCATTAAACAATAACCCAAGAACTATTGAAAACAAGAAAAAAGAATTATGTAAAATCTTCAAAAACCACAATTTAAAAATCACAATAGAAGCAAATAAAAAAGTAGTGAATTACCTAGATATAACATTAGACCTCAATGACAATGTGTACAAACCATACAAAAAACCCAATGACATACCAATCTATGTATACGTCAAAAGCAACCACCCACCATCTATACTAAAAACAATACCCAACGGTATAAACAAGAGACTATCCAACCTATCATGCAATGAAAATGCATTCAATAATGCAGCAACAGAATACCAAGAAGCATTACAAAAAAGTGGTTACAATTACAAACTACAATATAGCCCAGACAATAACACGAACAGAAATAAGAAAAACAGAAAAAGGAAGATCATATGGTACAACCCACCATATGATGGACAAGTAAAAACAAATGTAGGAAAAGAATTCTTTAAAATCTTGGCAACATCATTCCCAAAAGAACACAAACTGTCCAAAATATTCAACAAAAACACCATTAAACTATCATACTCATGTATGCCCAACCTCAAAAACATAATTGACTCATCTAACAAAATGAAAAGCAACACAAAAGAGAAGGGTGCTGAAAGGACATCTTGCAACTGCACCAAAAAAGAACAGTGCCCCCTAAGCAACGAATGTCTTCACAGCAATATTGTATACCAAGCCACGGTAACATCAGAAAATGAAAAAGAAACATACATAGGGATTACTGAAAACACTTTCAAAACCAGATACGCAAACCATAAACAGTCATTTAAAAATGAAAAATACAAAAATCAAACAGAACTGAGTAAATACATTTGGAAACTCAAAGATAAAAAAATAGACTACAGCATATCATGGAAAATCATAAACAGAGCAACACCATACAACAATATTTCAAAAAAATGCAACCTATGTTCCACAGAAAAATGGTTAATATTATGCAAACCATACTTAGCAACTCTGAACACAAAAGTAGAAATAGTGAATAATTGCAGGCACAAGTGGAAATCTTTGCTAGCACATTCCACCTGACAGGCCCGGAAAAACACACACACACACACACACACACACACACACAGACCCCACGTGCAGCAAACGAAACCCGCACACACAGAGACAAGATCAGGTCCCGCACGCCATAAAAGACCGTTGGCGTGCCACAAAAAAGACATCCTGAGGAGAGATATGTATGCAGTATCTTGAAACAAGCTTGTAGATGAATTTTAGCACTTCATTTTAAAAATATTTTTAACAATATATATATATATATATATATATATATATATATATATATATATATATATATATATATGTTGTTAAAACAAGTATTAAAAAGGAATATTAAAATTCTCTACAAATTTGTTTCGAGCTTTCTGGCTCTCTTCAGGATGGAGTTTGGGTTGCCCACCGCCGGTGTTATACAGCGTGTGGGGCCCGGTTGCAGCTGTTTTCACGTGCGGATTGGTTGCACGTGTTTTTTGAGGTTTTCAGGTTATTGTTTGGGGTGTGTTCACTAACAACGATTTCCATTTGTGCCTGCAGTTGTTTACTATTGATCTATATATATACTGACTTCCATAAAAAAACGCAAAAAATTGAAAGGCTATTTTTCGGGTGAAAAGGGGTGAATATACAATATTGAACCATTGTGGCAAGTTGTTTGGGTCCAAGACTCACGTGCAGTGAAAAAATTGTGTGAGCAACACATCATTCCCGGCATTGGAGGGTCAACAAAAATGGCAAACTGGTTGCTGCATGTGAGGCACGTGCACACCATGCAGAGCAAAGTTAACCAGCGACAAGTATGCAGGCATGCAGCCTTTATAAAGCCGCGCTACAAGGTTCAGATAACGACTTGCCGTCTGAGCGCTACAGAGATGCCAAGACTACGAGCAGAGGAACGCAATCGTGCCCTAGGCCATCTGGAGGCTGGTGTGGATGCCAGGCAGGTCGCCAACATCTTTAACGTCCACATCTCAACCATCTATCATCTGCAGCACCGCATGCGAGTCACTGGTACCACTGATGATCGTCCCCGGCCAGGCCGTCCTCGGGTCACCACACCAAGAGAGGATCGCCATTTTGTTCGAACCCATCTGCGGGACAGGCGGCAAACAGCCGCTAACACTGCTCGACAGGTGCCTGGGACTCTCCAGCAACGAATCAGCCTCAACACTGTGCGGCGGCATCTTCAGGAGAACGGGCTGGCATGTAGGAGTCCTCACTGAGGTCCGGTACTGACACCAAGACACCGGCAGGACAGGCTGCAGTGGGCACAAGCCCGAATCAACTGGCGCAGGCAGCAGTGGGGACGCATACTGTTCTCAGATGAGAGCTGTTTTTGTATTGACATGGCTGACGGTCGTGTCAGAATATGGCGTCGACCTGGTGAACGCTATGCTGACTCCTGCAATTGGCATTAACCACGCCATAGGACCAGTCATCTTTCAGAACATTGGTCCTGGTTGCGAACAGGGTGTCAATGCACAGCGCTACATCCACCAGGTGCTCAGACCCCATGTCGTTCCTTTTTTTGCGCAACACCCAAACTGGGCATTCCAACAGGACAATGCAAGACCACACACAGCCAGGGCCACCCAGCAATTTCTTCAGCATAACAACGTCAATGTGCTGCCCTGGCCAGCCCTCAGTCCAGATTTAAACCCAATAGAACATTTTTGGGATGAACTTGGCAGACGGTTGGACCTTCTGCGTCCACGACCAGCAACAGCGGCTCAACTTCACCAGGCCATCGTCCATGTGTGGGCTGGTGTGCCAAGGGGACGCATCAACCACCTGGTCCACTCAATGAGCCGCAGGTGTCAAGCAGTTGTCCATGCAAATGGTGGCCATACACGGTATTAGGACTTCAAGCTGGTTTGTCACGTGACCTTGGATTTTCCACACAAAGACATATTGCTGATGACATTTTCACACATTACTGGTGTAATGAATCAAATCACGTTGAATTCTCGCTTCCACTCTGTACAATTGTGACCAATAAAATTCGCCCCTAACCTTCAGCTTGTTTTGCTTTCGCATTTTTTTTATGGAAGTCAGTATATATATATATAATACACCACTGGCCAAAAAGTAATTACCATCTGTGTGTTTACTCTCAGATGGAAAGGGGGGTGGGGGGGGAGGGCACAATGATGAGTGATCTACAAGTCTTTGGTAGAAAATGGATGTCTAAAAGCAACTGAAACCAGGTAAAAACCAACTTCAGCTGAGGAAAAAAAACAAACCCACTGCTCTACATAAAAGCTTCCCATCCAAACCTTCAGGTCCAGGAGCTTTCCTTGCATTCATGTGAGCAAAACAGGAGCAAATAGTTGACTATCACATTGTCAGACACATGAGAGGATCACACAAATCTTCACGCATTTGCTCTAAATGATAACTATCAAAACAAGGATGAAGAGGGTTAAAGTGTTCTCAAACATGTTCATCTGTATGCTGTTTTCAAACCCTCAGTATTATACCATCCAAACATGTTCATCTGTATGCTGTTTTCAAACCCTCAGTATTATACCATCCAAACATGTTCATCTGTATGCTGTTTTCAAACCCTCAGTATTATACCATCCAAACTTTTTCCATAACTTAACAAGGTGTGAATACCGATTTTGTTTTGTTTTGAATTAATCTATTGTATTATAAGACCCTTTGGACTGTCTTTTGCACCAGACTGAGTAAGACTCCCCTATCTCTATCACACCCACTGCTTAAATTGAAAGAACACATTCTGACTGACTCAGAGTGAGTGGGATGCCTCACTACCTTAGCAACAGCACACAAGTCTGGCTTACACTTTTCCACAACTTCAACCCGGAATAGCTCAGTTGGTAGAGTGCCGGACTCGTAATCTTGGTGATCCTGGGGTTGCGGGTTCGAACCTCCGCCGGGGCGTTTCGGTACAGGGGGATTTTTCCCTCAGAGTTAACATTGGTTCTGACTCCATTTCCCATACAGTCCTTCAAATGAGACTATAAACCGAGGTTCCGTGTGTGAACGCACGCATAACATCTTGCACACACGTAAAATCCCATCGCCAACTTTCGGAAGAGTAGGCCAGTTTGGCCGTTGGTATGGATGACACGTTACACATAGCATGTACCCTGCGTGAGAAATGGAAAGAATGAAGGAAGTAAGGAAAATGAGTGATCGATATTGAACGATACTGACTGGATGACACGGGAAATGACTGAATGAAGCGCCAGCTGGCAGCTCTTCAGTCGGCACTACCCAGGTAGGCAGCCCGTTGTGTAAACGAGTGTGGATTGTAAAGTGCTTAGAGCTTGGTCTCTAGCCGAGAATAGGCGCTATATAAGTATTCATTATTATTATCATTATTATTATTAACCCACATAGATTTGGCTACACTAACAAGACAATGGCACACAAACCAAATAGGCATTTCGCTTCTCTCACTGAATGTCATGTACCCTCATTAACATGCGTAACTGAGCTGTAAGCATACACTCAAGCACACATAGATACATGCCCCCCCCCCCCCCCTCCCAAATCTCCTTCATCCCATTCCCCAGCCTCACATCCACACAATCAATCAACCCACACAGGCAATCAACCCACACAGGCAATCAACCCACACAGGCAATCTCCTCATGACTATACTTACATACTTCCACCGTCACTGGCTGAAACCCCATTTCTTCTCCAGTCCACATCCCCTCTTCCCTCTCACTCTCCCACCCCCTTCTCTGACCACGCACTGACCAAAAGTCGACACACCTTGCACTCAGTCACCCTGCACTCACCAAAAGTCCACACAACCTAACTCCGTCACCCTGCTCTCAGTCACCCTGCACTGACCAAAAGTTGACACACCCTAACTCTGTCACCCTAACTCCGTCACCCTGCACTCACCAAAAGTTGACACACCCTAACTCCGTCACCCTAACTCCGTCACCCTGCACTCACCAAAAGTTGACACACCCTAACTCCGTCACCCTAACTCTGTCACCCTGCACTCACCAAAAGTTGACATACCCTAACTCTGTCACCCTGCACTCACCAAAAGTCGACACACCTAACTCCGTCACCCTGCACTCACCAAAAGTCGACACACCCTAACTCTGTCACCCTGCACTCACCAAAAGTTGACATACCCTAACTCCGTCACCCTGCACTCACCAAAAGTCGACACACCCTAACTCCGTCACCATGCACTCACCAAAAGTCAACACACCCTAATTCTGTCACCCTGCACTCACCAAAAGTCGACACACCCTAACTCTGTCACCCTGCACTGACCAAAAGTTGACACACCCTAACTCCGTCACCCTGCACTCACCAAAAGTTGACATACCCTAACTCTGTCACCTTGCACTCACCAAAAGTTGACATACCCTAACTCTGTCACCCTGCACTCACCAAAAGTTGACACACCCTAACTTCGTCACCCTGCACTGACCAAAAGTTGACATACCCTAACTCTGTCACCCTGCACTCACCAAAAGTTGACACACCCTAACTCTGTCACCCTGCACTCACCAAAAGTTGACACACCCTAACTCTGTCACCCTGCACTGACCAAAAGTTGACATACCCTAACTCCGTCACCCTGTACTGACCAAAAGTTGACATACCCTAACTCTGTCACCCTGCACTCACCAAAAGTTGACATACCCTAACTCCGTCACCCTGCACTGACCAAAAGTTGACACACCCTAACTCTGTCACCCTGCACTGACCAAAAGTTGACATACCCTAACTCCGTCACCCTGCACTGACCAAAAGTTGACACACCCTAACTCTGTCACCCTGCACTGACCAAAAGTTGACATACCCTAACTCTGTCACCCTGCACTGACCAAAAGTTGACATACCCTAACTCCGTCACCCTGCACTGACCAAAAGTTGACATACCCTAACTCCGTCACCCTGCACTGACCAAAAGTTGACACACCCTAACTCTGTCACCCTGCACTGACCAAAAGTTGACATACCCTAACTCCGTCACCCTGCACTGACCAAAAGTTGACACACCCTAACTCTGTCACCCTGCACTGACCAAAAGTTGACATACCCTAACTCTGTCACCCTGCACTGACCAAAAGTTGACACACCCTAACTCTGTCACCCTGCACTCACCAAAAGTCGACACACCCTAACTCTGTCACCCTGCACTCACCAAAAGTCGACACACCCTAACTCCGTCACCCTGCACTCACCAAAAGTCGACACACACGCCTGCGCTGAGCCAGGCACATACAACAAGTATCGCCACTGGCCCGGCACGGAAAACTGCTCGGGTACCGGCACACTGAAGTCCGGCACATCGATGGTGGCAAAGCGAATCAGATCCACCAAGTAGGGAATGTGGTAGTAGTTCCATATCCCATCAGGCTGCCGGAGGAGAAACAATGGAAGAACAGACAAACAAAAAAACAGGCATGCCATTAGTACATTGTTAGAATATTTCAATCACAAAATTAGACACATTCCATATCCCATCAGGTTGTTCAGGGGAGAAAGAATAGAAGAAGAACAGACCAAACAAAATGCATGCTATCAGTAGGGTTAAGAAGATTTGATTTACAAAATTGGACAGGTAATAGCGAATTACAATACATGAGTCTACATGAGTCTGAATAATACAAAAGAATAAAAAGGTTGTGACAGCTTCCAAAGTTAAGTAAGCAAAGATTTGATCCAAACCATCATATGTTAACCATAATTAGTAAGTTATGGCACAGCATACGAAACATCTTGATAAGTGTTGTGTTAGTCAAGCACACCAATGCGAAAAATCCTGATAATAGATATGCAATGAAGTCTCGCTGATGCTGGATGCATAAGACGAAACAGACATCACAATGATAATAAGAACATCGGTGAAAACAATTTCACCATAATCAAAGTCAAAAAGGGAGGCAACTCACAATAACGTCCATAGTGCCATAGTAATCATCCCTGGCCAGAAAACAGGTGGCACTGACATGAAAGGTGAACTTGCCACGCATCAGCGATTTGACCGGGACAATGGGCAGGTAGATGTCTTTGGATTCCCCAGGCTCCAACTGAAAGACAATCCAAGGCATGGTGTTTGGCGGCGTCACCATAGAACCAGGAACAGCTTCAGCTTGGTGTGTTCGCCCAAACAACAGAAATGTTTCACTGTGCACATTGACTCAACCATGCAACTGCAGTCCAACCAAGCCATACAAAGCTGACACTGTTTGTGGTTTGTGTGTCAACTGATCAGGTGCACACAGTGTCAGTTACACCCTTGCTCACCACAAAGGGCCTTTTCAGAGATCAGTCATAATGCTGAAAAGGAAAAGTTCTGTCATAAAATACATGGACACACAAAACATACTGTACACATATAATTATGTGCACCAACTACTAACTGTTGACTTCAACTTAAGAAAAGAAGAAATGGCGAGGGTGTCAGCCATGTCACTGACTGTTGACCTATTGGACTTCTTATACAGAAATCCCAGTCTGAAAAATTGAACAGTATTTCAAAATATTTTGACAGGTGCAACAAGAACGGGACAATTTAATCCATGTCATCATCATACCTCCACACACACTATAATCCACAATGTTACTCAACATGGTCCCTTCAAATTAACACTTTTTGGAAGACATCACAAGAACAGAACACACACACGCGCACATACTGGAAAAAAAATGTCTGAGGAGTAGACAACTCACAAAGACAATGGTCTGCTTGTCTCCCCTGTGTGTGCGAGGATTGTAAGAGCTCACTACCCCCATGTCTTCCACGATGACAAATTCGTACTGGTCACTGCCGTGCATGGTAATCAGCACCTGCACACAACACATAGACTACACATCCTGAGCATTTTCTGGATAAATTTGTGTCCGAATAATCACTGTAACACTGACCACTAGATTAACTGACACATCTGGATGTTTTCAAAGGATGGAATTCTCTGTTAATCATGAAAACGAGAATGTCACATTAAATGCATTGCCACTGGGCTGGTTAAGGGCAGCCCTTTTCATTCGAAACATGATCATCATTTCTGGGAACCCTTAAAAAGATTTTTCAGCGTTTGTGACATTTTCACATGCCCTTTCATGGTTGTCATAGACCCCAGTTGTTCTTCAAAGATATGAAAATGGCAATCTATTTTCTCAAAGACCTTTAAATATCATGCAAACCCTACAAACACACACACACACACACACACACACACACACATGCAAGCCAATCAGGAAGAACATTCTTACAAGTCAAGAATGTTTCTTGTTTTACAGAATAGAAGCTTTCAGTTTACAATGGCCTTGTACTCAATCATAATCATTACTAATTCATTAGAGGACATGGCAACAATGATCAGAAATATGGAAGCAGGAGCATCCACTGACCTCAATGTAGTCGTCATCATACCAATAGTTGAACACAGTGACACGCACTCCAATCTGTTCACCTCTTACAATCGTCTTGGGGTGTTCAACCATGATGTACATAAATCGTGTGGCATCATACTGAAATGCAAACACAGAAAACTGACATAAACTTTTTAAAAAATCTTTTACAGGTACAAAACAGACCAAAAAGATGTTTTTGAGAGTGTGTGATATGTCTTTTATCCTTCTCTTAAACTGTCTCTTGCGTTCCATCAGGCTGGGAAACACAAGCACCTGCTGTGCTGATCAGGAAATGAAAGCACTGTTCTCAAATGCACACTCATGAAATGGAAGATTCTTGACAGCGTGGTTCAAGCCTTTCTGCTGAGGCCCACTGCACACGCCACTCTGGACAGGAGTCAGTATGACTAAAAAGAATACACCAGACTATCACTTTTACCCCTAATAGAGTTCAAGCCCTACTTTGCAGCCAGACTTTGTCAAACTCAAAATTGCACTATGGCAAACTTAAATAAAGATTTATTGTTCTGCTGAACGAAAGAGACAAATCACGAGATAAAACATCACGCACTTCGACCTCTTTGGTCTTCTTCAGGCAAGACAAACGACATTGAAGACAATGAAAACGAAGAACGAACAATCACCTATCTCATCAAACTGGGCGCGTAATGGATGTGGCTAACAGTCACCTTATTTTGAAACTGTGCAACGGCAGTTTGTCCTAAAATCTATTTGCACTTTTGTGTGGATGATGATCAGAATGAAATGAATTCTCTACCAAGCATGTAGTGAGTATGCCAGGTGTACTGATGTGTATTAACAAACACAGCCTCCTAATGTCTCTCTCTTTTCACACACACACACCAGACACTCACAGTCACAGGTCGTCGCATGATCCCCAGACCCTGCGTATTGCTCATGGACAGACCGTTGACCACCCACTGCAGAGGGTACTTTGGCGTGGGCACTCGGAAGTCCACGCGTCCATTGGGTCTGCACAGAAACCAGGAGCATGCACCACATGGCCTGACACACAGCCAGCACAACTGTCCACAGGAACAGCTCTTCCCTGTCCCAGCTGACACAGAGAATGTCATGTGCTGTGAGCCCTGGAGGGGATCTCAGTGGTCTGCTAGGCTATTAAAAAAAACTGAAGCCAAAATATCAGAACAGGCATCACTGAACACCACCGAAGTGACTCAGCAGCAGTGCAGTGTCTCCTCCGGTGGGTTGCCGTTTGAGGTCTTGACATTGACTGCTCCCTGTGGATTGTTGGTGCCGAGGCTGTGGCGAGTGGAGTGGGTGTAATGCCACGGTGGTGGCACAGAAGGTGGGAGAGCAAAAAAACAAAAACAAAAACAAAAAACAAAAAAAACAGAAAGAAAAAAAGAAACCAAAACAGAGTGCTTGAATACCTCTCCTGGTTACAGCACCATGCTCCTATTTGAGAACTCATGAATTTGATTCCCAGGCCCCCAATGCAAAAATGGGCATTTTTGACAGCTCATATTTACATAATGTCATTCTGGTGATAAAGGTGTAGTGTCTGATAGGCCCCTCCACCCCAACTGTCACTTTTACCTGAGGTGCATGTGAATGTTCATGTGTGAACATCACCTGACCACAAACCACCCTGTGGAGTCCATGGTTATTCTTGACCTCATGTCGACTACTCTGCCTCTGACCTCATGTCGACTCCTCTGCCTCTTAAGTTAGCACTACTAAATGATGGAAAAGAAATACAAACATGTGACCAGACATGACACTTCAGAGCAAACAACTAGAAGCGGACTCCGGAGAGCCCCGACCTTCATCAAGGTCAAACATATTCTGACTGTGCCCTTTGACCCGGACCTGCACTAAAATCGGACGGGCGCATCACCCTGGGCCACATTCCCTCTTTTCATCCAGCTCTCTGAAAAATCAGGTCAGCAGTTTTTGTGTCAATCTGCCGACAGACAAACAAAGGAACAGATGCAAATACACCTGCCTTGGTAGGGGTGGCTTTGGCAGGGGTGGCTTTGGCAGGGAAATTCTGAAAGATTAGAGGAAGAACTCCACATGCTGCTCTGCTTCACTTCAGCTCTTCAACAAGGAAGATACAGTGTGTGACCCACACCCCAGTATGTATATATAGATAGATAGATAGTGATAGATAGTTGCATATATATATATATATATAAAAATATATATATACACACACACACACACACACACACACACACACACACACACACACACACAAGCACACACACACACACACACGCACACAGACAGAGACAGAAACAGACACACAGAGAGAAAGGTGGTGAAAACAAAAAGCATAAATCCACCACTTCTCACAAGTTGTTGTTGTTGTTGCTGTTGCTGTTCTTCTTCTTCTTCTTCTTCTTCAGAGTATTCATAAAGCACAGATCCTCAATTAAAGACCAAGCTCCATGCTTTTGTTAACACAACAAGCTGCCTGTCTGGGTGGAACCAACTGCAGAGCTGCCCACTGGCCTTACATTCAGTACTTTTCTGTTTCCTTCCCTTTACATTACTTTCTTCTGCTGATTTTTCCTTTAGATTTCTTCCAACGAATTGATGTGGTTGAAAAGTAATGGGGCAGAAATGTACAGCACCCCCCCCCCCCCCCCCCCCCCCGGAAAAAGACAGAAATGACAGTGAAGAGGAGTACTCACTTGACGAATATTTCTTGCCATGCCCAGGAGCTGTTGTCATAGAGACGCATGGTGCGACTCATGTGATGGAGAGGTGGGGGTGCCATCATGGTGTTGTTATGGTAATCACCTGGTGTAGGCACACATTCACACACACACACACACACACACACACACACACACACACACACACACACACACACACACACACAGAGGAATGACCCTTTGCCCACCAGGCTATTCCTGTGTGCCAGCCATCTTGTATTTTGAATGACTCTCCATCTACAAAGTCTTCTTCGGGATTCAGACAATTACGTCATTAAACCAGCTACTGGGATATTGAGTGCATGCATGAACACGCACACACATAAGTTGATAACTATTCATACACTATGAGTGATTTGCCTGCAGAAAGACTCTTTCGAAGGCTCCCTCATGATCCACACAATTTTATCTTTAAGCCAAAGACAAGAAAACTGAATGCACAAGAAACACATGATAACTCCTTCAAGATCTACACATTTTCATGATTTAACTGATAGCTAAGAAACCAAATGCATACACCCCCCTCATCCTCCCACCCCCCACCTCCACCCCCACATGATCATTCTTGTGCCAATGATGACTGCATATGCCAGGACTCTTTCAAAGACTATTTCAAGACCAACACAATCTCACCATGAAACCCAACTCTGGGAAATAAAAGGCCTGTTCATATCAAAACATTGTGCAAAACAATGGGAAATAAAAGGCCTGTTCATATCAAAACATTGTGCAAAACAATGGGAAATAAAAGGCCTGTTCATATCAAAACATTGTGCAAAACAATGGGAAATAAAAGGCCTGTTCATATCAAAACATTGTGCAAAACAATGGGAAATAAAAGGCCTGTTCATATCAAAACATTGTGCAAAACAATGGGAAATAAAAGGCCTGTTCATATCAAAACATTGTGCAAAACAATGGAAATAAAAGGCCTGTTCATATCAAAACAATGTGAAATAAAAGGCCTGTTCATATCAAAACATTGTGCAAAACAATGGGAAATAAAAGGCCTGTTCATATCAAAACAATGGGAAATAAAAGGCCTGTTCATATCAAAACAATGGGAAATAAAAGGCCTGTTCATATCAAAACAATGGGAAATAAAAGGCCTGTTCATATCAAAACATTGGGCAAAACAATGTCCAGACAAGTCTATCAACTATGCAGGATTATGCATTTTTTTAAACTTTCATGCCAGAAAATTATTCCTGAATGCATTCATATTTTGTTCCATTAATCATTGTGCAGTACTGTTTGACTCAGCCAGTGCCAACGCAATGAGATCTTTAATCAGCATCTACAAATGAACTCTTAACGCAGTTCTCCTGAAATCCTCGAGCCTTGCAGAGTCAGGTTATATTCAAGTTGGAGTTCTTCCACTAAGGGATATGACTGCCATCAATAGAGGAATTTTCATGCAAAACACTTGTCTGTGGGTTAACCCCAAAAGCTATTCAATCCAGATTCAGCATGAACTCTAGAAATTTGACAAAATTTCAGCTTCCATACCTGGGACTGACTTATTCATAACAAGTCTTTGCTATTTTGGTCTTCTCCTCTAGAACTAGCTTCCTACTGGAGCTGAAATCCCATCAAAGATAACAACAACGAAAAAAATCTTACAAACAAAAATACAGTTTTAGTGTGTATGCATGTTTTCTTTGATGATTGTATGAATCATCACCGTTTTGTTATGATTAGGTTTATATTGTGTAATAGTATTAATGTGCTAGTATCCTTAGTCTCTGAAGGGACAAGGACCAGACGAAAGAAAAGCATCTTCTTGCTCGTCTGCGACCCTTGGGAATAAAGATCATCAATCAAGCAATCACTCACATTTTCTATCTTGTGCTATGAATGAAAATGCATTCATAAAGATTACTTCGAAGACTCCATCAATATCAGCACAATTTCACTGTTAAACTAAACGCTGTGAAAAGAAATGCCTACACACACACACACACACACACACACACACACACACACACACACACGTGACCAAAGACATAACGATACATGTGTGTGCATCAACATGACATCCCTTACATCCAAATTCATCAGAGCCATCCTCGCAGGCGTCAAACAGCCCAT
>CM031609.1:91798989-91801489 GCA_018398815.1 Conus ventricosus
GTCATATCCAGAAGACACGTATGTGGACACTCACATCTCCACACCCACATTTTGTACATACACCGCACACATATTTTACAACTGCACTCCACACACATTCTCAGGCATGAAAGTGACCAGCAGTAAAAAAGGCTGAAAAATCGGCAGGGGTCTGGGGGCCACCGTAGGCCCCCAGTGGGGCCCAGGGGCAACGCCCCGGCGGGGGTCAGGGGGCAGAGCCCCTGAAGCTGAAGCTTTTTTATGAAATAAAAGGCCTAAAACTGCAAATAAACCCCTATTTCAGCGCTGTTAAGAAGGGCAAATAAGCCACATTTTCATGTTTTCAGTAATGAAAATAATACTTCAAAAGATCATATAATAATATACTTTTATATGTGCATACTGACTCATTCACTCGCATTATTTTGTGTTATTTTATTTTTACTTTTTAACATGCGCGCTGGTGACCTACTCGTTTTTGAGTGAACCAGTATTTTAGGAAGAAGAAGAAGAAAACAATGAGGCAGCCTTCATCACAACATTGATTCAGTCGGTCAATCTTTCCACATGGAACACAAAATGCAGCGCCTTTTTCGTCTAATTTGCGAAACACATCACCAACTCGAACATCGTCCACTTCCTGGTCTAGCCAGTCCCACCTCCAATCGTTTCTCATCCCTTTTTTTTTGGCGTGAAATCGCGACGCACTTGACAAACTTCGGCAATTTAACGATGTCCGACGTTCGACAGGCGCGAAAAGACCGGATGTTGATCGATGGCGGAAGTGACCGGTTGACTCTTTTGAGAATAACAAATTGTCCAAATGGGAATAGCATCGAACGAAAGTTTATTTCAGGATTTTTCTTTTTTTTTTTTTTGGGCGGCACATTTTTTGGGGGGGGGGGGGCGCGCAGATGAAAAAAATGGGCGGAAAATCCGCCTTAAGCGGACGAATTTCATGCCTGATTCTATACTCACACTTGCAACAAACCTAACTTGCACTACACAAGTGCACACCTCACATTAGTCTTTTAATTTTGCTCATCCCTCCTTCCCCCAACCCCTTCTTCCCTTTCCAACTCCCTCCACCCCCGTGTATCACACACCAAAACATTGAGTTTTGCATACAAATGTCCATCAGTAAATAGAACGCACTGACCTGCATGGTGAGCAACTGCAGACAGGGGCTTTAAAGAAAAAATGGGGGGAAAAAGGAAAGGAAAAAAAAAGAAAAGAAAGAAAAAGAAAAGAAAAAAAAGGCAGATGAAGGCTCCACTTAAAAAAAAAAAAAAGACAAAAAAAACTCCCTCCACCCCATTTATCCTTAAGTCCCACCCTGTACCTTAACCATCCCCTAAAAAACCTTATCCACATTACCTCATGCAGCCTTGTGCCATTCACAAAGAAGTTCAGCACATCTGAGACTATCTCCTCCGGCTGGCGGATGTAGTAGACAATGATGCGAGCGGTCGGTACCATTTCCCTGGACAGCGCCACTGCAAAGGTCTTCTGCTTGGACGTCATCTCCAGCTCGTCACCAATGATGATGTTGCCTTGTGCTGCCACCTTCATTACACGCCATTCAGCGTTTAAAGATGAAAGATCTATGGTCCATAGCCTAATGCTGTAAACTGTAAGAGATCCATCATATTATCTATGGTGTGACATTGTAGAATTCAGAAGACACAGTGTCTCACTTCTTCTGCCGCCTTCACCTTTTCTGAACTGAATTAGGTACCCATTTGCTGCTGGGTGGACAGAGAGGGTTTTCCAGCCACAAACATCTGGCCCAGCAAGTGCTTTGAAAGCAGATGAATGCTGTTAGTATTTGACTATGGGTCTATCTTTAAGAGCAAAGACACAATTACTGCACCACCAAGAAGTAGCAAACTACACAACAAACACAATGGATTTCAGTCTATTTGGTCTTCTTCCAGCTAAAACAGATAACATCAAAGACAGTGAAAACAGGATGAACAGACCGTCACTTATCTCTGTGAACTGGGTGCAAAATTTAATCTTGGGTGAGCGACCAAAACCATGGAATGAAACAAAAGCCGAAGGGGAGACAACACCAGTCTATGGGTCTATCGTCAGCGTTTTACTAAAACCTTAAATGCCTTGTGACTTAAAAGTCTTTGTGAGCAAGGCCTTGGCTTGAGACTGTATAGTTTTGTCAACACCAAACATCATTCTGAGAGATCTCTTCTATGTATAAAATACATTTTACCTGAAAAAAAAAGAAAGGAAAGCTTCCTTTCTTCAAAATACTCTGCAGGCCTGTCTTTCTTCCACTTGGAGATAAGTTTTGTGAGGCCAAAAATTGCAGTTGGTGAAAAACGCCACAGCATGACACATATCTCAGAAAAGCATCTTCAAATGAACACACTGGGGACATCTCACCTGGTAGTAGATGCGAGGGACAAAATGGGTGACCACAATATGGAATATCATGTATTCGTTCACCTGTCAACAAACAACATCCCATAGGTTCATTTATCAGATATAAAAAATTCTAACC
>CM031609.1:91803989-91811489 GCA_018398815.1 Conus ventricosus
TCCGCCTTTTACCCATTACATTTTTATTGTTAACATGATCCGCCTTTTACCCCATTACATTTTTATTGTTAACATGATCCGCCTTTACCCCATTACATTTTATTGTTAACATGATCCGCCTTTTACCCATTAATCTTTATTGTAACAGATCCGCTTTACACAATACATTTGTGTTAAATGATCAAAGCACTGTTACCCACATAAATCTTTATTGATGTAACATGATCGCCTTACCCATTACAATTTTTGTTAACATGATCGCCTTTTACCCATACATTTTATGTTAGGACCACTGACCAGCGTTGAAATGCTTCAAATACAAATTAGGACACTACTAAAAAGCGTGAAATGAGCTGTCAATACAATGTAGGACACACTGCAAAAGCGTGAAATGAGCTGTCAAATACAACTGTAGGACACATGACAAATGCGTGAAATGAGCTGTCAAATACAACTGTAGGACACACTGACAAAAAGCGTGAAATGAGCTGTCAAATACAACTGTAGGACACACTGACAAAAAGCGTGAAATGAGCTGTCAAATACAACTGTAGGACACACTGACAAACAGCGTGAAATGAGCTGTCAAATACAACTGTAGGACACACTGACAAACAGCGTGAAATGAGCTGTCAAATACAACTGTAGGACACACTGACAAAAAGCGTGAAATGAGCTGTCAAATACAACTGTAGGACACACTGACAAAAAGCGTGAAATGAGCTGTCAAATACAACTGTAGGACACACTGACAAACAGCGTGAAATGAGCTGTCAAATACAACTGTAGGACACACTGACAAAAAGCGTGAAATGAGCTGTCAAATACAACTGTAGGACACACTGACAAAAAGCGTGAAATGAGCTGTCAAATACAACTGTAGGACACACTGACAAAAGCGTGAAATGAGCTGTCAAATACAACTGTAGGACACACTGACAAACAGCGTGAAATGAGCTGTCAAATACAACTGTAGGACACACTGACAAAAAGCGTGAAATGAGCTGTCAAATACAACTGTAGGACACACTGACAAAAGCGTGAAATGAGCTGTCAAATACAACTGTAGGACACACTGACAAAAGCGTGAAATGAGCTGTCAAATACAACTGTAGGACACACTGACAAAAAGCGTGAAATGAGCTGTCAAATACAACTGTAGGACACACTGACAAAAGCGTGAAATGAGCTGTCAAATACAACTGTAGGACACACTGACAAAAAGCGTGAAATGAGCTGTCAAATACAACTGTAGGACACACTGACAAAAGCGTGAAATGAGCTGTCAAATACAACTGTAGGACACACTGACAAAAAGCGTGAAATGAGCTGTCAAATACAACTGTAGGACACACTGACAAACAGCGTGAAATGAGCTGTCAAATACAACTGTAGGACACACTGACAAAAAGCGTGAAATGAGCTGTCAAATACAACTGTAGGACACACTGACAAAAAGCGTGAAACGAGCTGTCAAATACAACTGTAGGACACACTGACAAAAAGCGTGAAACGAGCTGTCAAATACAACTGTAGGACACACTGACAAAAAGCGTGAAATGAGCTGTCAAATACAACTGTAGGATACACTGACAAAAAGCGTGAAATGAGCTGTCAAATACAACTGTAGGATACACTGACAAAAAGCGTGAAATGAGCTGTCAAATACAACTGTAGGATACCTTTCCCCCGGAATTCAGAACTCTTACGCACAGAAGAGGCAGACAACAGAAGTGGCAGACAACAGAAGTGGCAGACAACAGAAGAGGCAGACAACAGAAGAGGCAGACAACAAAAGAGGCAGACAACAGAAGGGGCAGACAACAGAAGAGGCAGACAACAGAAGAGGCAGACGACAGAAGAGGCAGAGAACAGAAGGGGCAGAGAACAGAAGGGGCAGACAACAGAAGTGGCAGACGACAGAAGAGGCAGACAACAGAAGAGGCAGACAACAGAAGAGGCAGAGAACAGAAGGGGCAGACAACAGAAGAGGCAGACAACATAAGAGGCAGACAACAGAAGAGGCAGAGAACAGAAGGGGCAGACAACAGAAGAGGCAGACAACATAAGAGGCAGACAACAGAAGAAGCTAAAAGGTCACACAGGACGTCACAGATCCCTGCCAAAGTCACACAATCCTTCCCTGTCCTCTCTCTCCCCTCCATCCCCACCCATTCTGTTGTTGGTTGGGTGACTGCATGTGGGGTGAAATCTACACACACACCCATTCTCATCAGTTCAGTTCAGTTCAGTGGTTTATTTAACGTCTGTTCACCACTGATGATATTAGACGAGAAATAATTTAAAACGTCATCTCTAACTAACAAAGCTTAACCTCAAACATAAAAAATAACAACAATAACTTTTTGAATTAGTGGTAAAAATAAACACGCATCAAAACAACCTGGCAATTTTAGATTGTGCGATAATAGTAGCAATGTTTATGATAGAAGGGCTGGACAATATTTGACTGATATCTTGGACGTTGATATCAATAGAATTTTCTTTATAAATCGGAGTTAAGACAGAACATTCTATCAACAAATGATGCACTGAAATAGGCTTACCACAAGTACAAAAAACATGGCAAGAATATTTTGTGTTCCATGCATTTAACTTGAGTTTTGTAACTATCTTGGAAATATGACGGGGACAAGTATTTACATGTTTTAGATTTTCTCCACAGTTTCTGTTATAAACACAATTTTCTAATCTTAGCAAAATTTCTGACGAAGATGTTTTCAGTGAAGATAATAAATTACAATCGAGGCAATGTTTAGCTCCAGTTTTAGCAAGTATATCTGCTGCTTCATTCCATTTCAACCCACTATGAGAGGGAACCCCGCAAAAGTCAATACATATTCCATGAATCCTTAAACAGTGTATAAGGTGATGAATATCAAAAAGTAAATCTTTCCGAGCCTTACCATCCCAATGTTCCAGAGACTGCAAGACAGATTTTGAATCAACACATATGAGAATATTATGAAAAGGCATGGGAGCATCATAAATGTATCTCAAAGCCATCAATATTGCATATAATTCTGCTGTAAATATGAAAAACCCTTTGCCAAGATAATTCTTTTTCACATTTAGGCTAGGAATGACAAAACCAGAACCGCTACCAATTAATGTTATCTATGACTGAGCCATCAGTGTAAATTCTTAGGTGATTGCTATAAAAATTGTCAAGATGAACTCTGACCTCACTAACCAATTCTCATAAGTTCTCAGATATTGCGTTCCATAAACTTAATGTTCTTGTCCGTATTTAGACATCTTGTTTGAGATATTTATTCTAAAATGTTTTGAAAAGGAATTTCCACCACTAAAACCAGTTGCATGATATACTCACCTGTCCAAACACCAGGCATTTGCCTAGCATTTGGACAGGTAAATAGGGAGAAAATGCCCGGGGCTATCATGCAGCATTAATGAAAGTAGAAAAAAAAATTCCTGGATTCGTCTTTATACCCAAATCTACACCATGACTATATGGGTTTGTCCTTGGGTCTGTTTTCCATCTTTCCGCCACGTTGTGTCGACATTGTTCGGTAGTTTTTGCCTGCGTAGGCTTTGCCTAGTCTTGCAGTGTCAATGAAAGCAGAAAGAGTTCTGGTTCCATCTTTATACCCAAACCTATACCGTCACTTCATAGGTTTGCCCTCGGGTCACATGCCACCTTTCCACCATGTTCCATTCACAACATTCAGCAGTGTCACAGTGAGGTGACTGCAGGCAGAAAATGAAAGAAGTCTGGGTCAGAAACATTTCAGTTAATCAGCCAGAAAAAAGGGGGCAGACAAACTACGAGACAAAACACTTGCTAGGTTTTTTCCTGGTCTTCCTGACAGACAGACAAACCAACCAACAGACACAGATGCACTGTACACAACACTGCAAACCAGTTGAAGATGGCACTGACCCGCGGATGTTCAGTGGAGGTTCTGATGGCGATGTAACTGTTGACCTCGGAGTAGTAACGGCTGGCCCTCATCTCCACCATCGTCCGACGATCGTCGACCAAATGACCCCCGCCGTATCTTTCATTCGGATCGCCGTCGAAGTAGGATGCCTGCCATGCATCATAACACACACACACAGACGCACACACACACACACACACAGACGCGCGCGCACACACACACACACACACACACACACACACACACACACACGCACACACACACACACACACACACACACACACACACACACACACACACACACACACGCGTGTGTTTGTGTGTGTGCGCACATGGTGTGCATACATTCATTCACACACACACACACACACACACACACACACACACACACACACACACACACACACACACACACAGCTATTTGTGAATGACAGCATGATGATCTGGACTGGTTACAAAACCTCTGTCTCTGACCGATTAAGCATTCGTCATGGGCACCCCTGTGGCCAACTGTCACAGGATAGTGAAAGAATGGAATCTCTTACACTGATCTGTTTGCAATCTTTGGCAGAAAAAGTACTGTCATTTCCTGCTACAAGATGACACAGCACATAAGGTGCACCCTCTATTTTTTTAAAAATCCAGTCTGGTATGTGATAGGGCAAACACATATTATGATACAGTGCACATACATCAAAGAAAAATAAATCGTGATGATTTGATTTTTTTTTTTTTCACGGAAACAAACACACATGCGCATACACTCGAGCATGTGATAATGCATATGCAAATTCGCTCATATTCACATGAGTTGATCTGCAGACAAACAAACAGCTGTCAGTGGTTGTAAATTAACCAGTGATTAAACTGGCAAGTTTGTCTATGGTATGAATTGAACATAAACATGTACAAAGCTTTCCATTTATTCAGTAAAATAACAGTTTCCTAAAATACACTACAATAACAGCAGTCATTTCCTCTTCTCTCAATTCAATAAAGTAATAGTTTCCTTAAATACATGCAGCAGTTGTTTTCTCTTCTATCAATGCAATAAAATAACAGTTTCCTTAAATACACACAGCAATAGTTTCTTCTCCTCTCAATTCAATAAAATAACAGTTTCCTAAATACACACAGCAATCATTTCCTCTTCGCTAAATTCAGTAAAATAACAGTTTCCTAAAATACACCAAAATAACAGCAAATCACTTCCTTTTCGCTCAATTCAGTAAAATAACAGTTTCCTAAAATACACCAAAACAACAGTAATCGTTTCCTTTTCGCTCAATTCAGTAAAATAACAGTTTCCTAAAATGCACCAAAACAACAGTAATAGTTTCCTCTTCGCTCAATTCAGTAAAATAACAGTTTCCTTAAATGCACCAAAACAACAGCAAATCACTTCCTTTTTGCTCAATTCAGTAAAATAACAGTTTCTTAAAATGCACCAAAACAACAGCAAATCACTTCCTTGTCACTCAATTCAGTAAAATTACAGTTTCCTAAAATGCGCCAAAACAACAGCAACTGTTTCCTCTTTGCTGACCTTCACCCTGATGTGCTGAGTCTCAGCCTGGGGAATCACGGGAATGGTGGCGATGCCGTTGACCGGACGGATGGACACAGGCTTCATGGGATAGGATGGTATTCCCACATTGCTCATAGACACCTCAAACGTCACCGGCCTGTGGTCAAGAACTGGCGTCCCATCATACCTGGCGACAGCAACCTGGGTGGGAAGATGAAAGACTGAATGTGGTGAGTGTTCGAAGATTTCTGACAGCAATGATTGGTTTTGATGTCAAAACTGAAAATAGGAAGAAAAAAAAAAAAGAAAGAAACTTAGATTTAACCCTTCATTGTAGCAAACCTTCACCCAACAGGCTCCAACGGGAAGACTGGAACCATATACTCAAATGTTTCACAGCATGTTGTCGAATTAGCAGACTCGGCCTAAGGCTTTTTGGCAAGCGGAAGTCAGCTCAGGTAGTCGCTCTTTGGTGAAAGCCATGCTTTGGTTAATCCTTTGCACGTGCAATTACCGTTGTCTCCAGAGCGTATTTTTCTGACGTGTTTCTCTCAGTGCATCCTCTCTGTTGCATTTTCGCCAAACATGTGTGCAAAACATGTGTACAAAACATGTGTACAAAACATGTGTACAAAACATGTGTACAAAATATGTGTACAAAACGTGTACAAAACATGTGTACAAAACATGTGTACAAAATATGTGTACAAAACATGTGTACAAAATATGTGTACAAAATATGTGTACAAAACATGTGTACAAAATATGTGTACAAAATAGGTGTACAAAACATGTGTACAAAAAATGTGTACAAAATATGGCGCAATGATATGGGAAAACAGGTCTGCATATCCATGGCTCTGACAAGTTCCTGTTGAGATCATTGATGCTGGCAACTTCATGGAGACCTTTGCTGGACAGATGGGGGATGGCACGCCTGGGAGAGGGATGCTCACTGACGTTGGCCCTGTGACTGTAATTATTGACATTAGCAGGCCTAGTAGATACTGCCAAGGACACAGAGTACACCCCTGTGACTGTAATTGTTGCCATGAGCAGGCCTAGTAGATACTGCCAAGGACACAGAGTACACCCCTGTGACTGTAATTGTTGCCATGAGCAGGCCTAGTAGATACTGCCAAGGACACAGAGTACACCCCTGTGACTGTAATTGTTGCCATGAGCAGGCCTAGTAGATACTGCCAAGGACACAGAGTACACCCCTGTGACTGTAATTATTGCCATGAGCAGGCCTAGTAGATACTGCCAAGGACACAGAGTACACCCCTGTGACTGTAATTATTGCCATGAGCAGGCCTAGTAGATACTGCCAAGGACACAGAGTACACCCCTGTGACTGTAATTATTGCCATTACCAGGCCTAGTAGATACTGCCAAAAGTACAGTCCTGTACTTCGTTTGTCTGCGTCCTTGGTGGTAACCAACCCCTTCTCTGTCTAAATTTTGCTTCATTTACCACCCTCAGCCACTTCATTTTGTGACTAGTAGACACTGTCCTGTGAATGCTGGACCAGACTACGTCAGGTAACACCAACGAAGGGACCTGACAGCAGTGCACTGTCTCCTCCTTAGTGCCTCACTGCAAGCTGACACTGATAGCTCCTTTCTGGTACTGACTCTGCACTGAAATGAACCTGGGTGTGGCTTTGCACCACAGAACAACTAAGAGCAACATCATAGGTGAAAAAAGAAAGAGAGCACTAAAATATGTATGCAGAAAACACACACACGCACACACACACACACACACACACACATGCACATACACACATGCACACACATGCACACACACACAAACACACACGCACACACACACACACACACACACACACACACACACACACACACACACACACACACACACACACACAAACACACATGCACACACACACAAACACACACGCACACACACACACACACACACACACACACACACCCCACACACACACACACACACACACACACACACACACACAACACAACCAAAAATAAAACTGACGACAAAAAACAACAACACATCCAACA
>CM031609.1:91816489-91828989 GCA_018398815.1 Conus ventricosus
ATGGAGGATGAGACACTAACAGCCAACAGCAATGCACACTCCATGGAGGATGAGACCTTACACTAACAGCAATACCCACTCCATGGAGGATGAGACCTGACACTAACAGCCAACAGCAATGCACCCTCCATGGAGGATGAGACCTTACACTAACAGCCAACAGCAATGCAAACTCCATGGTGATGAGACCTTGCACTAACAGCCAACAGCAATGCACACTCCATGGAGGATGAGACCTTACACTAACAGCAATACCCACTCCATGGAGGATGAGACCTTACACTAACAGCCAACAGCAATGCACACTCCATGGAGGATGAGACCTTACACTAACAGCCCACAGCAATGCACTCTCCATGGAGGATGAGACCTTACACTAACAGCCAACAGCAATGCACACTCCATGGAGGATGAGACCTTACACTAACAGCCAACAGCAATGCACACTCCATGGAGGATGAGACCTTACACTAACAGCCAACAGCAATGCACACTCCATGGAGGATGAGACCTTACACTAACAGCCAACAGCAATGCACACTCCATGAGAGATAAGACCTTACACTAACAGCCAACAGCAATGCACTCTCCATGGAGGATGAGACCTTACACTAACAGCAATGCACACTCCATGGAGGATGAGACCTTACACTAACAGCCAACAGCAATGCACTCTCCCATGGAGGATGAGACCTTACACTAACAGACAACAGCAATGCACACTCCATGGGGGAAATGAGACCTTACACTAACAGCCAACAGCAATGCACACTCCATGGAGGATGAGACCTTACACTAACAGCCAACAGCAATGCACACTCCATGGAGGATGAGACCTTACACTAACAGCCAACAGCAATGCACACTCCATGGTGGATGAGACCTTACACTAACAGCCAACAGCAATGCACACTCCAGGGGGAGATGAGACCTTACACTAACAGCCAACAGCAATGCACACTCCATGGAGGATGAGACCTTACACTCACAGCCAACAGCAATGCACACTCCATGGAGGATGAGACCTTACACTATGCACACTCCATGGAGATAAGACCTTACACTAACAGCCAACAGCAATGCACTCTCCATGGAGGATGAGACCTACACTAACAGCAATGCACACTCCATGGAGGATGAGACCTTACACTAACAGCCAACAGCAATGCACTCTCCATGGAGGATGAGACCTTACACTAACAGCCAACAGCAATGCACACTCCATGGAGATGAGACCTTACACTAACAGCCAACAGCAATGCACACTCCATGGAGGATGAACCTTACACTAACAGCCAACAGCAATGCACACTCCATGGAGGATGAGACCTTACACTAACAGCCAACAGCAATGTACACTCCATGGAGGATGAGACCTGACACTAACAGCCAACAGCAATGCACACTCCATGGAGGATGAGACCTTACACTAACAGCCAACAGAAAGTACACTCCATGGAGGATGAGACCTTACACTAACAGCCAACAGCAATGCACACTCCATGGAGGATGAGACCTTACACTAACAGCAATACACACTCCATGGTGGATGAGACCTTACACTAACAGCCAACAGCAATGCACTCTCCATGGAGGATGAGACCTTACACTAACAGCCAACAGCAATGCACACTCCATGGAGGATGAGATCTTACACTAACACCCAACGGGAATGCACACTCCATGGAGATGAGACCTTACACTAACAGCCAACACCAATACACATTCCATGGAGGATGAGACATGACACTAACAGCCAACAGCAATGCACACTCCATGGAGGATGAGACCTTACACTAACAGCCAACAGCAATGCACACTCCATGGAGATGAGACCTTTCACTAACAGCCAACAGCAATGCACACTCTATGGAGATGAGACCTTACACTAACAGCCAACAGCAATGCACACTCCATGGAGGATGAGACCTTACACTAACAGCCGACATGACAGCAATGCACATTCCATGGAGGATGAGACCTTACACTAACAGCCAACAGCAATGTACACTCCATGGAGGATGAGACCTTACACTAACAGCCAACAGCAATGCACGCCTCCATGGAGTATGAGACCTTACACTAACAGCAATGCACACGCCATGGAGAATGAGACCTTACACTAACAGCCAACAGCAATGCACACTCCATGGGGGATGAGACCTTACACTAACAGCCAACAGCAATGGACACTCCATGGAGGATGAGACCTTACACTAACAGCCAACAGCAATGTACACTCCATGGAGGATGAGACCTTACACTAACAGCCAACAGCAATGCACGCCTCCATGGAGTATGACACCTTACACTAACAGCAATGCACACGCCATGGAGAATGAGACCTTACACTAACAGCCAACAGCAATTCACACTCCATGGAGCATGAGACCTTACACTAACAGCAATGCACACTCCATGGAGAATGAGACCTTACACTAACAGCCAACAGCAATGCACACTCCATGGAGGATGAGACCTGACACTAACAGCAATGCACACTCCATGGAGGATGAGACCTTACACTAACAGCCAACAGCAATGCACACTCCAAGGAGGATGAGACCTTACACTAACAGCCAACAGCAATGCACACTCCATGGAGGATGAGACCTTACACTAACAGCAAAAACACACTCCATGGAGGATGAGACTTTACACTAACAGCCAACAGCAATGCACACTCCATGGAGGATGAGACCTTACACTAACAGCAATGCACACTCCATGGAGGATGAGACCTTACACTAACAGCCAACAGCAATGCACTATCCATGGAGGATGAGACCTTACACTAACAGCAATGCACACTCCATGGGGGATGAGACCTTACACTAACAGCCAACAGCAATGCACCCCTCTATGGAGGATGAGACCTTACACTAACAGCCAAGAGCAATGCACACTCCATGGAGGATGAGACCTTACACTAACATCAATACACACTCCATGGAGGATGAGACTTTACACTAACAGCCAACAGCAATGCACACTCCATGGAGGATGAGACCTTACACTAACAGCCAACAGCAATGCACACTCCATGGAGGATGAGACCTTATACTAACAGCAATGCACACTCCATGGAGGATGAGACCTTACACTAACGCCAACAGCAATGCACACTCCATGGAGGATGAGACCTGACACTAACAGCCAACAGCAATGCACACTCCATGGAGGATGAGACTTTACACTAACAGCCAACAGCAATGCACACTCCATGGAGGATGAGACCTTACACTAACAGCAATGCACACTCCATGGAGGATGAGACCTTACACTAACAGCAATGCACACTCCATGGAGGATGAGACCTGACACTAACAGCCAACAGCAATGTACACTCCATGGAGGATGAGACCTGACACTAACAGCCAACAGCAATGCACACTCCCATGGAGATGAGACCTACACTAACAGCCAACAGCAATGCACACTCCGTGGAGGATGAGACCTTACACTAACAGCCAACAGCAATGCACACTCCATGGAGATGAGACCTTACACTTACAGCAATGCACACTCAATGGAGGATGAGACCTTACACTAACAGCCAACAGCAATGCACCCCTCCATGGAGGATGAGACTTTACACTAACAGCCAACAGCAATACACACACTCCATGGAGGATGAGACCTTACACTAACAGCCAACAGCAATGCACACTCCATGGAGGATGAGACCTTACACTAACAGCCAACAGCAATGCACACTCCATGGGGGATGAGACCTTATACTAACAGCCAACAGCAATGCACACTCCATGGAGGATGAGACCTTACACTAACAGCCAACAGCAATGCACACTCCATGGAGATGAGACCTGATGCTAACAGCCAACAGCAATGCACACTCCATGGAGGATGAACCTGACACTAACAGCCAACAGCAATGCACACTCCATGGAGGATGAGACCTTACACTAACAGCCAACAGCAATACACACTCCCATGGAGGATGAGACCTTACACTAACAGCCAACAGCAATGCACTCTCCATGGAGGATGAGACCTTACACTAACAGCCAACAGCAATGCACACTCCATGGAGGATGAGACCTTACACTAACAGCAAAAACACACTCCATGGAGGAAGAGACCTTACACTAACAGCCAACACCAATGCAACTCTCCATGGAGGATGAGACCTTACACTAACAGCCAACAGCAATGCACACTCCATGGAGGATGAGACCTTACACTAACAGCCAACAGCAATGCACACTCCATGGAGAATGAGATCTTACACTAACAGCCAATAGCAATGCACACTCCATGGAGGATGAGACCTGACTCTAACAGCCAACAGCAATGCACACTCCATGGAGGATGAGACCTTACACTAACAGCCAACAGCAATGCACACTCCATGGAGGATGAGACCTGACACAAACAGCCAACAGCAATGCACACTCCATGGAGGATGAGACCTTACACTAACAGCCAACAGCAATGCACTCTCCATGGAGGATGAGACCTTACACTAACAGCAATACCCACCCCATGGAGGATGAGACCTTACACTAACAGCCAACAGCAATGCACACTCCATGGAGGATGAGACCTTACAACTAACAGCCACAGCAATGCACACTCCATGGAGGATGAGACCTTACACTAACAGCCAACAGCAATGCACACTCCATGGAGGATGAGACCTTACACTAACAACCAACAGCAATGCACACTCCATGGAGGATGAGACCTGACACTAACAGCCAACAGCAATGCACACTCCATGGAGGATGAGACCTTACACTAACAGCCAACAGCAATGCACACTCCATGGAGGATGAGACCTTACACTAACAGCAATACACACTCCATGGAGGATGAGACCTTACACTAACAGCCAACAGCAATGCACACTCCATGGAGGATGAGACCTTACACTAACAGCCAACAGCAATGCACACTCCGTGGAGGATGAGACCTACACTAACAGCCAACAGCAATGCACACATCCATGGAGCATGTAGCCTACTCATTCTTCCCCACAGCTAGCTGCATGGCATGTGTTGTCCATAACAGAGTTAGTTCCAACTAGCGTGCGCCTTCAGCAAACATTCCCACACCCACTGGGGAAGATGGTGCTTATCTACTTTGCCCCCATGCTCTCTCTCTCTCTCACAGTGACTAGGGATGGTGGAAGAGAGGCACTGGCCCGGTTCTCACTGAATGCACATGAAGGAGGCAATATTGTGGTATGCATTCAGTCGTCAGATGGGGCACGGTGAATTACTGGTTTCTTTTCAGAAATCAGAGTTTCTTTTGAAATATCCTTCCTTTGCAGTGGATTCCATACTCTGTGCATTAATTACAATGCACACATCCAAAGCATACACACACATTATACACACACAATTATACACACACATTATACACACACATTATACAGACACATGACAGCCCTAAATGTGCCCTTTGCGGTCGGCTGGGCTATAAGCAACATTATCTTATCTTATCTTACACACACACATGTACTCGCACACACACACACGGGCCCATGTTCACACACCTATACACACAGATGTGTACACTTATTACTTACATACAATGATGATAAGGGCACAACCAATGTTAGGTACGTTCTCAAGGTCTGACCAGCACGTTGGGCTAATGCATAGGTCAGACATCTGCTATAGGTCAGACATCTGCTATAGGTCAGACATCTGCAATAGGTCAGACATCTGCTATAGTCAGACATCTGCTAAGTCGTAGCCCTGAGACCCTCCTCTTAAATTCTCTCATCTTAGTCATTAATTCATTATCCATCAGCTCTAAATCATGTGCAGTGTGGTCTCAAAACTTAGCGGGGGTGGTGGAGCTATATGGACTAGTCCGCACGCAGTGACACCTCCTTGATGAAACTGACACTAATCAACCAGCCAGGGTCAGCTGTTTGATCTTGCCTCAGTGATCATGAATCTGTCCCAAAATTCAATGGTTTGTGCCTGGACCTTGTGTAAGCTTTCTTTAAATTTTGTTCAAAATTGGTTCAATAGATTTGTGTAATTTTGTAAAAACAAACTAACAGACATGGGTAAAAAAAAACAACTTCTTATGTGTAAGTAACAATGCTACCATTACCATAACTAGCGCAAAATGGTTGTATTTTTTTCATCATAGTGATCCTGATCTTTCTTTTGTATCAAGTGCAATCATTGTCCTGGTTCCCAAGACAAGGGTACAAATTGTTACTGTTCGTTGTTTGGGCCGTACATTAGTCTGTAAGTTTACTTGGGATTTTACTTTTTGTTTGTTCATCTTCAGTTTTAGGTCTCTCACTGAGGGTGATACTAGATCACAACAAAAAGTTGATGTCAGAATCTAGAATAACATGACATACAGTTGTTTATTAATTCAGAAAAATATATTTACTGGAACTAGAAATTCTTTGGATGAAGAAAACCGCCCAGATTACAAACACAAAGAACAAAATTACAAAAAGATGTACAATATAAAAAAAGATGTAAAGACACTCACGCACACACACACACACACATACAAACATGCACACACACAAACACACTCACATACATATGTATACACATACACCACACACACACACACATGCATTCATGCATACACACATACAAACACACACAGATGCTCAATAATACTTACAAAACTCTTCCACTTGAAATTCCCGTCGATATTCATGCCCCTATGACAACAGACAATAAAATCCAACAAACTGATCTCCTGGACACCACACCCAAGACTTGTCCATCATGGTGCACACAATTCCAGTAACCATGTGCAGACATTACATGAAAACATACTGGAATATCTATTACACAAAATGTTCTAGTCTCCATAAGTACAGGCATTAAATGAGAACATGCTGGCATATTTGCAGTGCAAAATGTTCCAGTCTATACAGGCAGACACTAAATGAAAATATGCCGGGATATTTGCTCTGTGAAACGTTCAAGTCTTCATGGGCTGGCCTTAAAAAATACAGGTAAACTCCACCTCTGAAATGTTCTTTAAAAAAAATACAGATAAACCCCACCTGACATGTTCCATTAAAAAAAATACAAGTAAACTCCACCTCTGAAATGTTCCAAGTCTTTATGCTGTATTAAATGGAAACATGCTAGTTGGCAGTTGCTAGTGGCCTAGTTGCTCTGCAAAATGTTCAAGCCTTTATGTGCAGTTATTAAATAAAATCATACTGGAACATTGGCTGCACAGTGTTGCATTCTTCACATGCAAACTTGAAATGAAAATAGGCCAGCATCTTTCCTCTGCAAAGTGTTTCAAATGTGCAAGCAAAAATGAAAGCATACACAGGGCGTTCAGAAAAAAATGTTTCAGTCATTACTCACGAGCATTACTCAGTTCTACTCAGTGTGCGGAGAGAGAGCTGCAGACAGACTGTTCCTGACAGTTTATTATGCCTTTGTTCCATTATCTCTGTTCATGCCTTGAACATAATCGTGGCATCAGTGCAGTATTCATTTTCTACATTCAGTGTCCATCTTAGAAACTGTGTCATGCTAGTGGTGCAAATACTACTCAGCTCTTCTCATTTGAGGAGACCGTTGCAGGGGGACTGTTATGTCTTTGTTCTGTATCTGTGGTCATGCGTCAGTATTATGGCGGCGTCAGTGCAGCCTTCATTTTCTACATTCAGTGTCCATACTACATTCAGTGTCCATATTACATTCAGTGTCCATATCACATTCAGTGTCAATACTACATTCAGTGTCCATACTACATTCAGTGTCCATATCACATTCAGTGTCCATATTACATTCAGTGTCCATATCACATTCAGTGTCCATATCACATTCAGTGTCCATATTACATTCAGCGTCCATACTACATTCAGTGTCCATATTACATTCAGTGTCCATACTACATTCAGTGTCCATATTACATTCAGTGTCCATATTACAAACTCAGTGTCCATATTACATTCAGCGTCCATATTACATTCAGTGTCCATATCACATTCAGTGTCCATATTACATTCAGCGTCCATATTACATTCAGTGTCCATATTACAAACTCAGTGTCCATATTACATTCAGTGTCCATACTACATTCAGTGTCCATATTACATTCAGTGTCCATATCACAAACTCAGTGTCCATATTACATTCAGTGTCCATATTACATTCAGTGTCCATATTACATTCAGTGTCCATATCACAAACTCAGTGTCCATACTACATTCAGTGTCCATATTACATTCAGTGTCCATATCACATTCAGTGTCCATATCACATTCAGTGTCCATATTACATTCAGTGTCCATATTACATTCAGTGTCCATATCACATTCAGTGTCCATATTACATTCAGTGTCCATATCACAAACTCAGTGTCCATACTACATTCAGTGTCCATATTACATTCAGTGTCCATATTACATTCAGTGTCCATATTACATTCAGTGTCCATATTACATTCAGTGTCCATATCACAAATTCAGTGTCCATATTACATTCAGTGTCCACATTACATTCAGTGTCCATATCACAAATTCAGTGTCCACATTACATTCAGTGTCCATATCACAAATTCAGTGTCCACATTACATTCAGTGTCCACATTACATTCAGTGTCCATATCACAAATTCAGTGTCCACATTACATTCAGTGTCCACATCACATTCAGTGTCCATATCACAAATTCAGTGTCCACATTACATTCAGTGTCCATATTACATTCAGTGTCCATATTACATTCAGTGTCCATATCACAAACTCAGTGTCCATACTACATTCAGTGTCCATATTACATTCAGTGTCCATATGACATTCAGTGTCCATATTACATTCAGTGTCCATATCACATTCAGTGTCCATATTACATTCAGTGTCCATATCACATTCAGTGTCCATATCACAAATTCTAACATACTGGTGGAGCCAGACTGGGGCCTGTTCTTTGGTACAGTTCATGTGTCAGGCATCGTGGTTTTTATCATCACAAACCCTCCCATCGGGCTCTCCATAATGCTCACCAAAGTGAACTTGATGTAAAGCTGGTTTATTACCAAGTTATTTTTGAACAGTTACCAGACTGTATTAAGGCAAGATCTAGAAAAGAGAATCAGGCCACTCCATACACCAGGTAGAAGTAGGAACGTATCATTTAAGGCAAGAAATTCCAAATTCACAAACACGACATGTTTTCAGTTATTGCCTAGCAAAAGAAATATGTATAATGGAAGCTGAAACTGTAGTATTTAAAACAAACTAGCAAATCTTCAAAAAGACACAGAGATACAAATTGTGAGTAACCAGTAAACAGGCAGCTTTTGCTGCCAGGTGGGCGCAAAAGATGCATTCCTTTTTCATTATCAAAAAATGACCATGGTTTAAAAAAAAAAAGAAATTGTGTATGCAGCTTTTCTTATACACTGTTAGGGTAAATCTTACAGTCAGACAGCAGACTAAGACAGCATAACTTACAAAGGCGTTGAGGCGGACAGTCCACATTCCATAGGTGGGCTGATCAGACAGCTGAAACTCTCTGCTGACCAGGCCTGTCACAGACACTCACGCACATTGACCACCATGACAGCTGACAGTGACACAACTGTGCTGTGCGCATGCTGAAGCTGTGTCGCATTCTTTTAACTGCACTACGTCAGTTTCAAAGTGACACAACTGTGCTGTGCGCATGCTGAAGCTGTGTCGCATTCTTTTAACTGCACTACGTCAGTTTCAAAGTGACACAACTGTGCTGTGCGCATGCTGAAGCTGTGTCGCATTCTTTTAACTGCACTACGTCAGTTTCAAAGTGAGGCGACTGCAGGCGGAAATTGAAACAAATTCTAAGAACAATTCTCAGTGAGTCCGCTAAAAACAAGGGCAGACAAAGAACAATTCTCAGTGAGTCCACTAAAAACAAGGGCAGACAAAGAACAATTCTCAGTGAGTCCGCTAAAAACAAGGGCAGACAAAGAACAATTCTCAGTGAGTCCGCTAAAAACAAGGGCAGACAAAGAACAATTCTCAGTGAGTCCACTAAAAACAAGGGCAGACAAGTTACAAGACAGTAAAGTGTCTTGTCTTGCAACTTGTTTGTCCTCGTCTTTGGCGGACTTACTAAGAATTATTCTTTCAATTTGCTCCCAGTTGTTCCAATGAAGTGTCTTGTCTTGCAACTTGTTTGTCCTCGTCTTTGGCGGACTTATTAAGAATTATTCTTTCAATTTGCTCCGAGTTGTTCTGCAGCGCTGTGGTGGAGTGTGATGCAGGATAGCATGTTCTGTTGTGCCGTCTTGTGTCTTGACATGTGTTCTGTTGTGCCGTCTTGTGTCTTGATGTGTTCTGTTGTGCCATCTTGTGTCTTGATGTGTTTCTGTTGTGCCATCTTGTGTGTTGATATGTGTTCTGTTGTGCCGTCTTGTGTGTTGATGTGTGTTCTGTTGTGCCGTCTTGTGTCTTGATATGTGTTCTGTTGTGCCATCTTGTGTCTTGATGTGTTCTGTTGTGCCATCTTGTGTCTTGATGTGTGTTCTGTTGTGCCATCTTGTGTCTTGATGTGTTCTGTTGTGCCGTCTTGTGTCTTGATGTGTGTTCTGATGTGCCGTCTTGTGTCTTGACATGTGTTCTGTTGTGCCGTCCTGTGTCTTGATGTGTTCTGTTGTGCCGTCTTGTGTCTTGATATGTGTTCTGTTGTGCCATCTTGTGTCTTGATGTGTTCTGTTGTGCCATCTTGTGTCTTGATGTGTGTTCTGATGTGCCGTCTTGTGTCTTGATGTGTGTTCTGTTGTGCCATCTTGTGTCTTGATGTGTTCTGTTGTGCCGTCTTGTGTCTTGATGTGTTCTGTTGTGCCGTCTTGTGTCTTGATGTGTTCTGTTGTGCCGTCTTGTGTCTTGATGTGTGTTCTGATGTGCCGTCTTGTGTCTTGACATGTGTTCTGTTGTGCCGTCCTGTGTCTTGATGTGTGTTCTGTTGTGCCGTCCTGTGTCTTGATGTGTGTTCTGTTGTGCCGTCCTGTGTCTTGATGTGTGTTCTGTTGTGCCGTCCTGTGTCTTGATGTGTGTTCTGTTGTGCCGTCTTGTGTCTTGATGTGTGTTCTGTTGTGCCGTCCTGTGTCTTGATGTGTTCTGTTGTGCCGTCTTGTGTCTTGATGTGTGTTCTGTTGTGCCGTCTTGTGTCTCGATATGTGTTCTGTAGTGCCGTCTTGTGTCTTGATGTGTTCTGTTGTGCCGTCCTGTGTCTTGATATGTGTTCTGTAGTGCCGTCTTGTGTCTTGATGTGTTCTGATGTGCCGTCTTGTGTCTTGATATGTGTTCTGTAGTGCCGTCCTGTGTCTAGATGTGTTCTGTTGTGCCGTCTTGTGTCTTGATGTGTGTTCTGTAGTGCCGTCTTGTGTCTTGATGTGTTCTGTTGTGCCGTCTTGTGTCTTGATGTGTTCTGTTGTGCCGTCTTGTGTCTTGATGTGTGTTCTGTTGTGCCGTCTTGTGTCTTGATATGTGTTCTGTAGTGCCGTCTTGTGTCTTGATGTGTGTTCTGATGTGCCGTCTTGTGTCTTGATATGTTCTGTTGTGCCGTGATGTGTGTTCTGTTGTGCCGTCCTGTGTCTTGATGTGTTCTGTTGTGCCGTCTTGTGTCTTGATGTGTGTTCTGTTGTGCCGTCCTGTGTCTTGATGTGTTCTGTTGTGCTGTCTTGTGTCTTGATGTGTGTTCTGTTGTGCTGTCTTGTGTCTTGATGTGTTCTGTTGTGCCGTCTTGTGTCTTGATGTGTGTTCTGTAGTGCCGTCTTGTGTCTTGATGTGTGTTCTGTTGTGCCGTCTTGTGTCTTGCTATGTGTTCTGTTGTGCCGTCTTGTGTCTTGATGTGTTCTGTTGTGCCGTCTTGTGTCTTGATGTGTGTTCTGTAGTGCCGTCTTGTGTCTTGATGTGTGTTCTGTTGTGCCGTCCTGTGTCTTGATGTGTTCTGTTGTGCCGTCTTGTGTCTTGATGTGTGTTCTGTAGTGCCGTCTTGTGTCTTGATATGTTCTGTTGTGCTGTCTTGTGTCTTGATATGTTCTGTTGTGCCGTCCTGTGTCTTGATGTGTTCTGTTGTGCCGTCTTGTGTCTTGATGTGTGTTCTGTAGTGCCGTCTTGTGTCTTGATATGTTCTGTTGTGCTGTCTTGTGTCTTGATGTGTTCTGTTGTGCCGTCTTGTGTCTTGATGTGTGTTCTGTTGTGCCGTCTTGTGTCTATATGTGTTCTGTTGTGCCGTCTTGTGTCTTGATGTGTTCTGTTGTGCTGTCTTGTGTCTTGATATGTGTTCTGTTGTGCCGTCTTGTGTCTTGATGTGTTCTGTTGTGCCGTCCTGTGTCTTGATGTGTTCTGTTGTGCCGTCTTGTGTCTTGATGTGTGTTCTGTTGTGCCGTCCTGTGTCTTGATGTGTTCTGTTGTGCTGTCTTGTGTCTTGATGTGTTCTGTTGTGCCGTCTTGTGTCTTGATGTGTTCTGTTGTGCTGTCTTGTGTCTTGATGTGTGTTCTGTTGTGCCGTCTTGTGTCTTGATGTGTGTTCT
>CM031609.1:91831489-91836489 GCA_018398815.1 Conus ventricosus
CTTACTGGCCTGATACTGTCAAAACTAAGATTCTGAGGAAGTCAAAACTTAGGAACGAACAAACACTGTAAATATACATCTGATTGAAATACACTCTGTTCTGTAAGTATACACCACACTACATATACCCATTGCAATAAAAACAAAACAAAACTATAAAGTGCACAGAAACTGGAGATAAACCCTGTATTTAAAATATCCACTGTCTTGGAAATGCAGAGATTCATGCTATACAAGCATCAAAAATAACACTGAAGCAAACATCATACTGGAAAACTATTTTGTACATGTTACACTGAGAGATTTTCCAATGAGGAGATACAGCACAAACATGTTTCAAACAAGAAATGTTTCGAGTATGGCAGTATCTACTCTTCATTAAACACTTTGATCTGATAAAACATATGCACTCACAAAAGCTCATACAATTAATATGTCTTGATCATTTTTGACATTTCTTGACATTTTGCTGTCTCCATGTATGGTTTAATTAGCATCTGCACTGATCACTACAATATGCTTTTCTCAAACATGTTGAAAACATCTTCTCAATACAGATTATAGATCAACACAGATCAGCATAATTTCTTTTTTTAAATCCCCCCCCCCCCCCCCCCCCAGTCCCATCTTTCCCCCACCTTCCTGTCTCCATCCTTTCCTTCTTGTCCACAACATAAGAACACACATTTGATCCTATTTCAGTGGGTTTTTTTTCAGCCACAGTTTTACCTCTATGTACACAATCATGAGCCATGCTTGGGCATCAAATCTGGCAGAATTGGCACCACACGGAACTGAACTGGAACATCAACCATGCACATGGTCACTGCATCGCCGAGTCTTCTCTCTGTTCTATGTTGTGTGACATTTCTATGGAAACAGAGGGGAGTAAGAGAAAGGGAGCGCACATGTTGATGCATTTCAGCTAGTGTTTTCACGGACACTTCAGCTTTGTTGTTAAGAAGCCGAATCATGCATTTACAGATGGGAAAATAACACACACGGGGACCACATGTAAACAAACATCAGCATATTGATGCCAACACATTATTTCACCTGTTGCAATGAACATCATCCCACAGCATTGTTCACTTTTTAAACAACACCATTTATATGAACCTCCCACCCCCACCCCCCACCCCATAGTGGATGAAGAGATATGAGCTCTCCTTCTCTTGCCCCCCTTCCCTTCCCCCCCCCCACAAACACATTACCCTCCTCCCCCCCCCCCATTCCCCCCCCTTTTTTTTTTCCCCACCTCACCCCCCCCCCCCCCAATCATACCTTATCACCCATTTATCTTCCATCCCCTTCCCTCCCTAACATTACCCACACACCTTCACAACTACCCACGCATAACTACCACTACCTCTTTCATCACCCAACGAAATCATTTATTTTATTCACCTAAACCTTTTTTTTCTTTTTTTTTCCCCTCAGTTCCCCCCCCCCCCCCCCCCCCCCTTTTCCCCCTTACCATTATTATCAATCCACCATTACCACAACCGTCACAAAGATATCACACCATCCCAATAAACTAGACACACAACCCTATCATATCACACACACACACCTCCCCCTACGCAACCCCCCCCCCTCCTTTTCCTCTCCCATAATCCCCCATGTCATTTCCGCCTACCGGCTATTCTCCCCACCACATACACAACAACGGATGAGTCATTTTTCGTTCTTTTTTTCGTTTTTCGTTCTTTGTTTGTACTGTCCCAAATGTTAAATGTGATTTATTTTTTTCGCCTGAAGAAGACCCAAGTGGTTGAAATGCATCGTGTCTTGTCATGTGCTTTGTTTGTCAATGTCATTGGCGGTAAGAAACAAACTCTATTTCTAAATTTTGCTTCGTTCGCCGCCATCAGTCACTCCATTTTGAAACTTTCTTTTTTTAAATTCACTTTTTGTAATTAGTGCTGTCTAAGATGCTCATCACTGTATCTGGTCATTGATAAATCTTGATCTATCAACATTTTCTTAACTACTAAAAGAAAAACAAGGAAGAAATAACTTCTTATTCCATAATGAAAAGACTGCATGGCCTTGACACCAAACTTGCAGTACCAATTCACCTAGCACACATGAAGATCTGAGGTGTAAAAAAACTTCCCTCCACAAATGTTCTTGTTTGCGCTGTGTGTCATGTGTCTGAACTGTGCAAGGCGAACAGATGTCACAAGCAGCATTACTCTGAAGCTGTGGGTTTGCCATCGTTCATCCATGAGATAAAAATTTACCTATGTTTATTATTTACTGGGCTGTTTATTCTTCTCTGCTGTCATCAAGATCTTGTTTGTTTATTACTGTCGTTACTTTTACCTGTGAAAATTCCTTCTTTTTAAATAATATTTTTGAAAAATTTGATTTAACAACTTCATTTCATTGTACAATAAAATACCCTTTACTGGAAGAAAACAACATGGGAGCCATTTCCATTCTACTGAATCACACCAAATTACCTGTATGAATAAGCCCATCATTTTTTTATGATAGCATCAGTGGTAAATAACTTATCATCAGAGGCCAGATCTCTTTAATCATCATTCCAGCCAGCCACTGACTCATCAAAATTATGTCATATCCTTATGGACTTAAAAGAAAGGTAATAAATTCTGTTGTGATCAAGTTATTTGACATTGCTACAGGCTCAGTTGGGAAGACTGGGACCAAACAGTCGAGTTTCATCCACTTAATGGATGCATCTCTGAGAGCGTTGCTAAAATTTCCTGACCAACATTGCAGGTGTCTGTATTTCTCAGGCCTGGTTGACACCCGGATAAATTATGATAGGAAGCGTAGAGTACAGCCCTGTCATGCAGTCTCAGACCAGAATGGAAATCCGTAGCATCATCTTTAGCAACCTCAATATCATCGATCAGCATAAAAAAGTCTCAAATTCTGTGGCCCTTCATGCCCTGCGCTCATGGTGACCTCAATTTCGATGTCCTCTCCACGTCTGTGGCCTTGGCTGGTTCTGTCGGGGTCACCGGTATCGGCGAGTCCATGGGGGCTGTCATTGGACTGATGTGGTGGTGCCCTCCGGAGGGAGAGCTCACTCACGCCAGCTCCGCGACTAAGCATTTCTGTCGTCAGTCAGGGGCTAAGTAAGTGGTGTCCTGCGTATGTTGGATCAGAACAGGCGCCACTGAATACCACCGAAGTGACTCGGCAGCAGTGCAGTGTCTCCTCCAGTGAGTTGCCTCTTGACGACTTGACACTGACTGCTCCCTGTGGATTGCCAGTGCCGGTTCTGCGGTGGAACTGACTGGGCTGTGGCTGTGGACGGGGTGTCGGAATGAGCGGAGTGGGTGCAATGCCACCGAGGTGGCACAGAAGATGGGACAGCAAAAAAAAAAAAAGTTATATGACATTTCCATGCCTAACCATCCCAGCTAGATGTAAGCAGTGCAATGCAACAACACACAATATTACTCAAAGTGACCCCACCTGACAGACCATGACTGACTAAACCGAATGGGATTCTATCCAATAAGACAAACTCCAAACCACAAAGTGCAGCACAATCTAGTAAACAGATTCCAATTCTTCCACACAGCAAACCTTACACACATGCAGTCCGCTCAAGAATGTCCATTTAATCACAACTGAACCCAAACCGCCTGGTTCGTGTCACAAAAACCCCCCAGACAAACCCAACTCAGATCTTACCTACATTCCTACCCCCCCCCCCCCCCCCCCCCCCCCCCCCCCCCCGCACATTGTAAAAGCTGATAAATAAGGCAAATACACTAAAATTCCACACCAAAACAGTTCATGAAACACTACCTCCAAAAGCTAGCAAAATTCTAACCCAGCTCAACTTGCAAAACCAAACCACATCCAGATATAAGAAATGTCAAAGACCTGTCTCCCTCCAACCTGTCCTATTCTTTCTCCCCTCCCCTTGTCCCCCCCCCCCCCCCCCCCCCTCCCTCCTGGCCCACTACTTCCCCTACCTTCGCTATCCCCATCCCAATCCCCTACCTCCACTTCTGCTTATCCCTCCCCACCCCTTGCAGGAAAAAAAAGAAATGAAAAAAAAACGTTAAAAAACAAAAAAGAATGTACTCGCACCTTTGTCACCCTGACGATACAGAGGTTTACTCATCTGAATGAAGAGGGAGGCGTGTTTGGTGGTAAACTCAATGTCCGTCTCATTCTCAAAGATGTTGCCAAACGTGGACAGTTCCAGCGTCCCTTCCAGCCTCAGGCGGTACCTCCCTTGGGGAGTGTTCTCTGGTACCTGTGAACAATGACAAGACGTTTTACAAAAAAAAAGGTTATTAGTTCCATCCACAAGACAATACAAACAGATTACATACCTCTTAGGTCTTCTTCAGGCAAAAACAAACAACATTCAGGACAATGAAAACGAAGAACGAGCAACCACTTACCTTCTCATATTCGACCCAAACTGATGTTGAAAGAAAACACTCACTTTGGGCTGAATGTGAGAAGATAAGTGTTTCTTCGTTTTCATTGTCCTAAATGTTGTTTGTTTTTGGCTGAAGAAGACCCAAGAGGTCAAAAAGCATCATGTTTTGTCCTGTAATCTGTGTGACTGTACTGTCTTGTGGAACTAATATCTTTATGTTTAAAATTTGCTTCAATTTCCGCCTTCAGTCACTTCACTTTGAAAATGACAAGATGGAAAAAACTCAACAAAAAAATGTCAACTTTCATAATCACATCAACTGTTTCAGTAGCTGTAAGTCTCCTTTCCAGCCTCTGGTGTGGTGAGTTGTTCTGAGTGAGGCTGGTTCTGGACGAAGGTTGAACCCATGTCTCAGGTGAGTGGTGGATCATTTTCCACGTTTTCACAGGTTTCCATTACCTTCTTCTGAATGAGTGATTTTTTTTTTACAGATAGGACTTTCAGGGATAGTGCTTTGAGGTTTTCAGGGATCTGATGAATCAGGAATTGGGTATATATTCCCTCAAAAAAAAAAAAAAAGGAAAGGAAAGAGAAAGGGAGATTACAGTCATTCTTT
>CM031609.1:91841489-91848989 GCA_018398815.1 Conus ventricosus
TGACACAGAGCTGTATTCCAGCAACACTGAAGCCATCTCTGTTGACACAGCAGAGCTGTATTTCAGCAACACTGAAGCCATCTCTGTTGACACAGAGCTGTATTTCAGCAACACTGAAGCCATCTCTGTTGACACAGCAGAGCTGTATTTCAGCAACACTGAAGCCATCTTTACCATCTCTGTTGACACAGCAGAGCTGTATTTTAGCAACACTGAAGCCATCTCTGTTGACACAGCAGAGCTGTATTTCAGCAAAACTGAAGCCATCTCTGTTGACACAGCAGAGCTGTACTTCAGCAACACTGAAGCCATCTCTGTTGACACAGCAGAGCTGTATTTCAGCAACACTGAAGCCATCTCTGTTGACACAGCAGAGCTGTATTTCAGCAACACTGAAGCCATCTTTACCATCTCTGTTGACACAGCAGAGCTGTATTTCAGCAACACTGAAGCCATCTCTGTTGACACAGCAGAGCTGTACTTCAGCAACACTGAAGCCATCTCTGTTGACACAGCAGAGCTGTATTTCAGCAACACTGAAGCCCTCTCTGTTGACACAGCAGAGCTGTATTTCAGCAACACTGAAGCCATCTCTGTTGACACAGCAGAGCTGTATTTCAGCAACACTGAAGCCATCTCTGTTGACACAGCAGAGCTGTATTTCAGCAACACTGAAGCCATCTCTGTTGACACAGCAGAGCTGTATTTCAGCAACACTGAAGCCATCTTTACCATCTCTGTTGACACAGCAGAGCTGTATTTTAGCAACACTGAAGCCATCTCTGTTGACACAGCAGAGCTGTATTTCAGCAAAACTGAAGCCATCTCTGTTGACACAGCAGAGCTGTACTTCAGCAACACTGAAGCCATCTCTGTTGACACAGCAGAGCTGTATTTCAGCAACACTGAAGCCATCTCTGTTGACACAGCAGAGCTGTACTTCAGCAACACTGAAGCCATCTCTGTTGACACAGCAGAGCTGTATTTCAGCAACACTGAAGCCATCTCTGTTGACACAGCAGAGCTGTATTTCAGCAACACTGAAGCCATCTCTGTTGACACAGCAGAGCTGTATTTCAGCAACACTGAAGCCATCTTTACCATCTCTGTTGACACAGCAGAAATGCTAGCGGAAACTGTGTTTATGACATTGTATGCTAAGGAAGGACGATTAAAAATACAGAATCTATATTCATATACTCATCAAGCAAATACATGTCAGAGTGCTAGGTGGCTCTGCACACATAATAATAATGATTATTTATGGCGCTTAATCTTAGATCATAAACCCTAAGCGCCTATAAATACATAAAAGATTAAAGAAAACATGAATGAAACCAATAAGAAGATGAATATTGCAATAAGTACATCACAAATAACAGTTGGCATCTTTAAAAACATAATCATCAAAAAGATGCTTTCACTTGCATCTGCCTACATTATCTTTTTTCCAACAAGCCTACTTTCAGCAAGTCACACGGAAACAGAATCAGAGAGAGAATGACAACATCTAAGACTAAATGAGAGATAGAGAAGGAAAGATCTAATCAAGGAAACACTTTTGAGAGATCTGCCCCATGCAGAGACAGAGAGAGAAGAGAGGACCAGAGAAGCACCAGCTGAGATCTGCCCCATGCAGAGACAGAGAGAGAAGAGAGGACCAGAGAAGCACCAGCTGAGATCTGCCCCATGCAGAGAGAGAAGAGAGGACCAGAGAAGCACCAGCTGAGATCTGCCCCATGCAGAGAGAGAAGAGAGGACCAGAGAAGCACCAGCTGAGATCTGCCCCATGCAGAGACAGAGAGAGAGAAGAGAGGACCAGAGAAGCACCAGCTGAGATCTGCCCCATGCAGAGAGAGAAGAGAGGACCAGAGAAGCACCAGCTGAGATCTGCCCTATGCAGAGAGAGAAGAGAGGACCAGATAAGCACCAGCTGAGATCTGCCCCATGCAGAGAGAGAAGAGAGGACCAGAGAAGCACCAGCTGAGATCTGCCCCATGCAGAGAGAGAGAGAAGAGAGGACCAGAGAAGCACCAGCTGAGATCTGCCCCATGCAGAGAGAGAGAGAAGAGAGGACCAGAGAAGCACCAGCTGAGATCTGCCCCATGCAGAGAGAGAAGAGAGGACCAGAGAAGCACCAGCTGAGATCTGCCCCATGCAGAGAGAGAAGAGAGGACCAGAGAAGCACCAGCTTAGATCTGCCCTATGGAGAGACAGAGAGAAGAGAGGACCAGAGAAGCACCAGCTGAGATCTGCCCCATGCAGAGACAGGGAGAGAAGAGAGGACCAGAGAAGCACCAGCTGAGATCTGCCCCATGCAGAGACAGAAAGAGAAGAGAGGACCAGAGAAGCACCAGCTGAGATCTGCCCCATACAGAGAGAGAAGAGAGGACCAGGGAGAAGCACCAGCTGAGATCTGCCCTATGGAGAGACAGAGAGAAGAGAGGACCAGAGAAGCACCAGCTGAGATCTGCCCCATGCAGAGAGTGAAGAGAGGACCACAGAAGCACCAGCTGAGATCTGCCCTATGCAGAGACAGAGAGAGAAGAGAGGACCAGAGAAGCACCAGCTGAGATCTGCCCCATGCAGAGACAGAGAGAGAAGAGAGGACCAGAGAAGCACCAGCTGAGATCTGCCCCATGCAGAGAGAGAAGAGAGGACCAGAGAAGCACCAGCTGAGATCTGCCCCATGCAGAGAGAGAAGAGAGGACCAGAGAAGCACCAGCTGAGATCTGCCCCATGCAGAGACAGAGAGAGAAGAGAGGACCAGAGAAGCACCAGCTGAGATCTGCCCCATGCAGAGAGAGAGAGAGAGAGAGAGAGAGAGAGAGAAGAGAGGACCAGAGAAGCACCAGCTGAGATCTGCCCCATGCAGAGACAGGGAGAGAAGAGAGGACCAGAGAAGCACCAGCTGAGATCTGCCCCATGCAGAGACAGAGAGAGAAGAGAAGACCAGAGAAGCACCAGCTGAGATCTGCCCCATGCAGAGAGAGAGAGAGAGAAGAGAGGACCAGAGAAGCACCAGCTGAGATCTGCCCCATGCAGAGACAGGGAGAGAAGAGAGGACCAGAGAAGCACCAGCTGAGATCTGCCCCATGCAGAGACAGAGAGAGAAGAGAGGACCAGAGAAGCACCAGCTGAGATCTGCCCAGGAAAAAGATAGACAGACGACAGACAGATATCGAACAGCAAAAAAGCAGTAACAGAGGTCTGTCTGCCTGATACACAGACAAAGACAGAAGAGTGGAGCAGAGAAGCACTAACAGAGTATTGCCCAGTGGAGGAACAGAGAAAGAAGAGAAACAATTGAAGCACTACTAGCGGTCCACCCACTGGAGAAATGGAGAGAGATGAGCAAAGCAGAGGAACACTAATACAGGTCTGACCAGTAGAGACACTGGAAATCGCAGAACACAGAGGCATTAATTGATTAATGGTGATCTGACCAGTGGAGAGAGAGAGAGAGAGAGAGAGAGAGAGAAGAGAGAGAGAGAGAGAGAGAGAGAGAGAGAGAGAGAGAGAGAGAGAGAGAGAGAGAGAGAGAGAGAGAGAGAGAGAGAGAGAAAAAAGAGAGATAGGGAGAGAGAGAAAAGAAAGAGAGTGAGAGAGAAGAGAAAGAGAGAGAGAGAGAGAAGAAGAGAGAGAGAGAGAGAGAGAGAGAGAGAGAGAGAGAGAGAGAGAGAGAGAAAAGAGAAAGAGAGATAGAGAGAGAAAGACTGAGAGAAGAGTGGAGCAGGGACACAGAATTGGAGGTTTGCCTTGCAGAGAGACAGACTGACTGGCAAAGACGAGCGAAGCAGAGAAGTACAAGTGGAGGACTGCTGTGTGGAGAAACAGAGAGAAAAGAGAGGAACAGAGAAGCGCTGGTACACAGGGAACTGCCCGTGGAGAGGCAGACAGATGGAGAAAGAAAAGTGGAGCAAAGAACAACAGGAGGTCTGCCCGATGACAGACAGAGAGAGAAGAGCAGAGAAGCACTGATCAGTCTGTCCTGTAGATACACAGAGACAGAGAGAACAGCAAAGCAGACAAGCGCTAACAGAGGCCTGTCCATCAGAGAGACAGAGAACACAGAAATAAGGGAGCAGAAAAACACTAATGGAGGACTGCACAATGGGCAGACAGAGAGACAGAAAGAGAAGAGCAGAGCAGAGAAGGTCTGGTGAAAAGGTAATGTCGCTTATAGCCCAGCCGACCGCAAGGGGACATATCAGGGCTGTCACCACGTTAAGTAAATAAAATGGAAAGGAAAAGAACAGCAGAGCAGTGAAGCGCTACTGGCGGTTTACCAAGAAGAGACACACAGACACAGAGGAAACGGACAGAAAGGAGCAGAGAATCACTGACAGAGGACTGCCCAGAGATGAGACGGAGAGACAGACAGAGGACAGTAGAGCCGAGAAGCAATGACGAGGACATGAGGACTGCCACACGGAGAGAGACAGAGAGAGGACAGTAGAGCCGAGAAGCAATGACGAGGACATGAGGACTGCCACATGGAGAGAGACAGAGAGAGGACAGTAGAGCCGAGAAGCAATGACGAGGACATGAGGACTGCCACACGGAGAGAGACAGAGAGGACAGTAGAGCCGAGAAGCAATGATGAGGACATAAGGACTGCCACACAGCAATGACGAGGACATGAGGAGACAGAGAGGCCTCCAGAGAAAGTGGAACCGAGCAGAGAACGTACCTGTAATGCCTGTTTGCCCAGTGGACGGACAGAGACACAGAGAGAAAAGAATGGACTGAAGAAGCACTAATGGAGAACTGCCCGTGACGAGATGGAGAGAGAGAGGACAGTAGAGCCGAGAAGCAATGACGAGGAAATGACTGCCACATGGAGAAAGACAGAGAGACCTCCAGAGACAGTGGAACCGAGCAGAGAACCTATCATGCCTGTTTGGCCAGTGGATGGACAGAGACACAGAGCGAACACAATGGAGCGAATAAGCACTAACCGAGGACTGCCCAGCGGACATGAGGACTGCCACGTGGTGATAGACAGAGAGACAGAGAAAGAAGAACAGAGCAGAGGACCTCCAGTGACTGTTTGCCCGGTGAACGGACAGAGACACAGAGAGAAAGGAATGGAGTAAAGAAGCGCTAACAGAGAACTGCCTAGTGAATCAACAGAGACACAGAGAGAAAGGAATGGAGTAAAGAAGCACTAACGTAGAACTGCCTAGTGAAAGGACAGAGACACAGAGAGAAAGGAATGGAGTGAAGAAGCGCTAACAGAGAACTGCCTAGTGGATGACCAGACACACAGAAAGAATGGGGTGAAGAAGCACTAACGGAGGTCTGCCGAGTGGACATCCTCCCTCGTTGTTCAGAAGACACGTCTGCTCCTCCAGGGACAGCTGTGCTCTCCCCTGTCCAGCCAATCCCAGCATGCACAGCAGCCCCAGCACCACACTGCCCTCTGCTGGAATCCGCATGCTTCTGAAAAGTAGCATAGTGTGTGAATGTGAATACATGTGTGCACGTTTTGTGTGTGTGTGTGTGTGTGTGTGTGTGTGTGTGTGTGTGTGTGTGTGCGTGTGTGTGTGTGTGCGTGCGTGCGTGCATGCGTGCGTGCGTGCGTGCGTGTGTGTGTGTGTGTGTGTGTGTGCGTGCGTACATGTCTTGCGAGGGTGTATGTTCATGTACACTTTCATTCTTACTTGTTGATTCTTCTACATGACATTTCTTTTCAAAATATCCCCTTCTCATGGTAGTGTGCACATGCACACTCATATACACCCTTTTTTTTTCTTAGCACAACAGTGTTTATCATTAGTTTTCATCCCTCTGCTCCCTCCTCCACCAGTCTGACAGTACACAAGCAGTACTTTTGTGTGCATCTGCCAACAAACTATCCTCAATTGTTGACACAGTCAGTTTCATGCAGGCATAAGTGATTAATATACTAAGTTTTTCAATGCCACCACCTTCATTGTCATATTACCAGTTTCATTCAGGCATAAGTAAGTGACTAATATTCCTTTTTTTTTTCAATATCATCACCATCATTGATGTATCACAAAAGAAAAAAAAAAGAGTTCATATGTGTTACTGAATTTTCAAATGCTACAAGGATATCACAGAACTTCAGTTACAAAGTCACATGGACAAAGGACACACTGTGCTCCTTCACTTTAATAATCATCCACCTGCATTTTGTTTCTTCTGATTGTTTCCGAAGGAAATCAACAATGATATCCTTCCACAGGCAACAAGTAGCCAAAGTCATGATAATCAACAGTCCATCAGTTTATAAACCTTTATCAATAACCCGTGGGCTTATGAATCCTAATCCACACCCCATCAGTTTACAAACCCATCAATGAAACCACTCTGCTAGACCACTCGAAAAGAAAAAGATACACAAAAGATGCGGGTGGGACCCAGAGAAGTGCTGTCTTCAACTGCCGAACAAACCAGCTGGGAGCAATCCTGCACCACCCTTGGAAGCCTGCGCTGTGTTCACATAGGGTGCATGCGCTGTGTTCACATAGGGTGCAGGCACACACAGGGCATTCCGTTAAGACGTCAAGGGACATAACTGCTCCCTGGCAGAAGCCATTGTGTAATGGCCGCTGGATGAGATAGGACAAAACCTCCACAGGAGCGTTCCCATGGGAGTACCAACCCATATTTCATGACTGCAGAGCCCATCGGCAAAAAAACCCCACCTGCCACCAAGCAACTGCCATGTGCATCCCACATCCTCATTCGCTGTTCCACTGACAGGTGAAGACAGTACAACTCCAAACACAACAACCCATGAGTTTATGAACCCATCGGTGAGACCACTCTGCCAGAACACACAACTTTGTGAACCTTTAAGCTATTGGTTGTGCGTGTCTTGCATGTTTACTATATGTTTATTGTAACTCTGTTGTACAGTTTAATCTTAAATGTTCAGTATACTTTTAAACATACAATGCTAGAAGCATAACACTGTCAAAGATCTTGGGATATATGTATGCAGGTTGAGTGGTGTGGGTGCAGTGCACAGCCATTTTGTTTCAGATAACTGTTCATCGATTATTATTTCATGTACTGTCCTGTGTTCCGTGTATTTTGACTGTTGCACCTGGTCTTAATTTCTCGTTTTTTATATGATAAAGTGATTTTGACTTTAAAGTTAAAAAACACTCTTTTGCCAGCCAGCCTTTGAAACATCATCCATTCCAACTGTTCCCCACTCACCAGTTCATACACCTATTTGTTCAATAATCCTCCATCAACCACCATACCACAGATTCATTCATCACCTGAGCAATCAATCATCTCTCAGGCAAACAAACAGGTAGCCAATCAGCTAAGCAACAAACCAAACACTTACAGTAAATCAATATATAAGCCTTTGAAAAGACAAGTCAGTCAGTCAGTCAGTCAATCAATCAATCAACCAACCAATCAATCAACTGATCAATCAATCAATCAAACAATTAATGAATCAATCAATCCGATGAAGTATTCCATCACTCAACCATTCTCTGACCCTTTTAT
>CM031609.1:91853989-91860020 GCA_018398815.1 Conus ventricosus
CACTTGCAGATCTGTATGATGCTTTGATACAACACATGCAGGAGAAGTAGTGGTAGTAGCTGTCGTAACAGTAGTAATGTGAGGGGCTGGCTACCAGAGACCGTGCAGAGATGTACGGTCCCTGTGGCTACAAAGCCTACGCTTCGCGGCCTTTCTTGGGTCTCCTTCAAGAATTTTCACACACACACACACACTCGGCTGTACCTGCGCGTCGTAATTTGTGTTAATCATCAAATCAAAAACAAACAAAAACTTCATAAAGCTTTGGATAACTGTCCTCCATATTTTTTTCATTTAGTAGGCCTAATGCAATGATTTGAAAATAACAATGCCTAAATATAAAGATAATAACTGTGTACTGTCAGTACCAGACATGGCTTGGAACGAAAGAAGTCGGAACATAATCAAATCGTATGATAAGGTTTCTGTCCATGCGATCTGGTTGCTATTTTTGCAAGCATCCACCCCTCTCCCCGTACAAAGCCGTCTCCATCAACGTCTCGTCAGCATTTCAAAAGCAAGCCTAGTACCGCCTAGGGGTGATAACTCTTACGTTCTGCTCTTCTGCACCAGAAAACGAGAGAGAAAAAAAAAAATCGTCGGCGAGGATGCGGTGAAAACCCAACGTGTCGGTTAGAGCAGCTGAGAAAGTGGAAGTCTGGTGAGTATTTCATTTTTTTAAAAATCGTAAAAATAAATTTCCAAAGGTTTGAACTTATAAATTCCATGACAAAACAGGGTTCGTATATTAGTATTTTGGAGTCTGTAAGAAAACCGCAATCATATTTTCTCGGTAAATGAAATGTTCGTCTGCTGTAGAAATGAGATAAGATAACTAGGCCTATCTCAAGATGATTCATTTCTTATTTTTCCGCATGGCAGTAGCACTAACAGGCTAAAAGAAAGGAGATGCAAATTGTCAAGAAATTTATAAGTAATACAGGATATTAGGAAGAGGGTCTCCTTTGAGTGTGTGTCGCTGTCCGTGTCGGTGTGTGTGGGCAGCATTGTGTGTTCTTCCTGCTCCGCGGCTTCAAATCTCTTCAGTCCTACTGTCAGCTGATCTGCTGGCCTTTACAGTCGATTCGATACATCAAGAACCAGTACAGAACTCACATAGTCACAATTTTTTTCAAAATGAAAAAAGTGAGTTTTTTTTCTGGATCCTCTTCACCACCGACGGACAGGTCTCCACAATCAGTACTGTAGCTGAGTATTCTGAGACCATATTGTCCGTGATACATTCATTGTACCCACAGACACAATCCCAGCATTTTTCTACCCACCCCCCTCCCCTCACACACACACACACACACACACACACACACACACACACACACACACACACACACACACACACACACCAATTGTCCAGGCGCCTTAGGCAATCAGGAATTAATTGCAGGCCTGGGTGATCATGATATAGTTCTCTTAGAGAGCAACTTTCAACCCTTTCGAAGAAAACCCCCTAAACGTACCATCAGACTCTGGAACCAAGCAGATTTACCAAAATTGCGCAGGGATACTCGTGATTTCAGCCGTCTTTTTTTGAGGTCCCATAGTGTTAAAGATAATGTCAGTGACCTTTGGAAGTGTATAAAATCTAACTTGGAATTTATTATGGATGACAACATACCTACTAAAATAACTTCAAGCAAGAACCACCAGCCATGGATTACTACAAAAACTAAACGTTTGTTGAGAAGGAAACATCGTTTCTTTAAGAAATTGAAACTACATCCTAATTCAGAAAGATTACTGGTTAGGTATAAACATATTAAGAGACGGTGTCAGAGAGAATGTAGACTTGCTCACTCCAATTATGTTAATTCGATGATTTCGGAAGGTGATCATCAAAACAAGAAATTATGGTCTTACATAAGGAGTAAGAGACAGGACAACATTGGGATTCCAGACCTGAGAAACAACCAGAATAACCTAATACAGGACCCTGAAGGGAAAGCAAACTTACTAAACAAGCAGTTTTGTTCAGTTTTCTCAAATCCCAAACCTTTAATTAACGTTAGACTAAAGGATGATGATAAACTCCCTGAAATGCAAAACATCAAAGTAAACAAAGCAGGAGTATTTAAGTTACTGACCAATATCAATGAAAACAAAGCTACTGGTCCCGATGGCGTTCCTGGCAAGCTCTTAAAATTATGTGCCAATGAATTGAGTGAGGTATACCAATTACTTTACCAAGCTTCACTGGACCAGGGAGTAATACCTGATGAGTGGCGAGATGCGAGCATTGTTCCCTTATTCAAAAAGGGTGACAAAACAAAAGCAGAGAACTATAGACCTGTATCTCTTACATCCATATCAGCTAAACTACTTGAACACATAATATATAGTAGCATAATGGACCATCTTGACAAATATGACTTCTTAAATAATTCCCAGCATGGTTTTAGACAGCGAAGGAGTTGTGAGACTCAACTTATAACAACTCTCAATGATTTTAGTAACTGTTTAAATAACAGACAGCAAATAGATGCAATTTTATTAGACTTTTCTAAAGCCTTTGATAAGGTTGACCATGAGGGCCTGCTGCTTAAATTAGAACACATTGGCATTGACGGTTCTTTGCTAAAATGGGCTAGATCATTCCTCGTTGGGAGAACGCAGAAAGTTGTTGTGGAAGGTCGTCATCCCATTGTAAACCAGTCTTGTCAGGTGTACCACAGGGAACTGTTCTGGGGCCCTTGTTTTTCTTAATTTATATAAATGACATAAGTAGAAATCTCTCTCCTGGAACTACTATAAGGCTTTTTGCAGATGACAGTTTAGTATATAGAACAATCAGAAGCAAGAATGATACTCGCATTCTACAAGAAGATCTAAACGCTTTACAAGAGTGGGAAAGAACTTGGAAAATGGAATTTCATCCCCAAAAGTGCCAAGTGTTGCGTATATGTAACAAACGCTCACCAATTAGATCAGATTATTCTATCCATAATACTATTCTTAAAGAAACTAATGCTGCAAAATATTTAGGCGTGATTATAGATAGTCGTCTCAAATGGAAAGAACATTACAATTTAGTATGTAAGAAAGCAAATAACATCTTAGCTTTCTTATACAGGAACATCAATGACTGCCCCCAAAAGGTTAAAGACGACTGCTACAAAACACTGGTTAGACCAGTACTGGAATATGGTTGCTCAGTTTGGGATCCTTACCATCTAAAGGACATTGATGACCTCGAAAAGATTCAGAAGAGAGCAGCACAGTTCGTAACAGGGAACCACATCAGAGAAAAGGGGAATACTAGGAAGAACATGAGGAAATTAGAATGGAAACCCTTAGATGAGAGAAGAGCTTTTATTAAACTTAACACCTTTTTCAAAGGCAGAGCTAAAGTAATTGATATTCCAATGGAACAACTAGTATTGAATAAAAGTAGCACCAGGAGTGGCGGTCAATGTTATACCATACCTGCATCAAATATTGACAGCCACTTACATTCTTTTTATCCCAGTTCTGTACGGCTGTGGAACTCACTGCCGGGTGCCATCAAGATTGCCACAAGTGCAATCTCATTCAAGGGACAAATTGATTCGACAGTTTTGAGATCTGCATATTGATGATTTTCTATTTTTATTTCCCCAGATATTTTATTATCACCTGGGCCTGAATTTGGCCATTGCTTTTAAATCGAGTGCGACCCCTTGTTGCCAAATTTGCTCCAGGGGCCAACAGTCAGAGTCGCACTGTTTTATGTTATTTTATTTTATTTTTAATATGCGCGCTGGTGACCTACTCGTTTTTGAGTGAACCAGTATTTTAGGAAGAAGAAGAAGAAGACATTCTAATCAAGTTGTTGTTTTCCATGCTACCACAGCTTTTTTTTTTAAAGATAGAAGTAAACAGGATATGCAAGGCATCTTTAAAACAAAAATCATTCATGTCTTGAATCTCAAATATTTTTTATGTTTCTTTTGTGGATGACCTGGGCTGATGTGATTGCTGACTTTGGGAATTTTTCTCAGATTTACTGTTGACTATGGGACAGTAGCACTTCTAGTTTGACATCTCTTCTGTAAAATACCACATTCAAAGTATTGCAGTTATTGATATTGTGCCATTGTGTATTAAAATGCTTTCAAGGTGTGGATGTGCAGCTGATAAATAAGTGACAGTTTACTCTGGATTTGACATCATGTAAAGCACTTCTGGCAGTACAGATTTTGTTGCTCTTGATATTCTTACTTTCTTTGACATTTTTTTCTCCCTTCTGAATGAAGGCAAGATGGGGAAGATACCATGGACCTGGATCATTGTGGGTGCCTTTGTGGCCTACCTGAGCTACACCATGTACACACTGTTCACCATCTTCAGGCCACCCCAGTGTGTGGAGACTGGGAGCCATGCCTGTGTCAAGTCCTACCTCACCAAGAAGCCCAAGATGGTGGTAAGAATGGGGATTGGAAGGGGTGGTGGGTGGGTGTGGAGACAGACGTGGTGGATAAAGGTGACATGTTAATGCATGCGTGTGCATTTGCATATAGACAGTCCAAGTTATCTACGTGTGGAAATATGCAATCTAAGTCAGTTGATTTCTCCAATGTTTATGGGAATTTGAAATAAGGTCCGCATAACCAGTTTTCGTGCCAAGAAGAGATTGAGACTAGACACAAAGAAGGGCTTTTTTGATGAAAAAATCAGTTCTTTGGCATAACAGCTTTATGATACATCCAGCTTCATACATCTGGTATCAGTAGTGTGTAAATTTAATCTAAGTGACATTTCTAATTTTCAGTCTTTTTCAAAACAAATGTGACAATCATACTTTAACTAGGATTGAAATATACACCAGATGATCTTTTAAGGAAACAAATTTGTTTAAAAAAAAGTGTGTGGTTTTTTTTCAAGTCATAATGAATGATGCATCTTCTTCAAATGAATGGGTATTTTGTTTGTTTGTTGTTAGTTTTTCTGAGCTTCCTTCTTTTATTGTTTCCCCTTTTCTTTCCTAATCTTTGACTCATGTTCATAGAACGAAGAACTGATTACCTAAACATTTTCCTCTTATTGTTAATTGTTCACTTTAAATGGTTACAGATCCCTCCTCTTTCATTTTCACTTTGTAGTCATTGATGATCATATGCACTTTAAAATTTGGCTATCATTAATATCTGTAATATTGTGTACTGTGGAACAGATTTGATGTGTGTGTTTATATAAATCAGAACATTTATCAACATAAAAGCCACTATGGTTGGTTTTAGATATGCAGGCTAAACACTGTAGTACATCACCAAAAACCTTGAGAAACATGTATTTTGAATCAGTCTAAGCTCTCATTTCACTGTAATGGTTGTGTGTGTGTGTTGTGGTGTGTGTGTGTGTGTGTGTGTGTGTGTGTGTGTGTGTGTTGTGTGTGTGTGTGTGTGTGTGTGTGTGTGTGCATGTGCTTTGGTGTGTCTGTGCACATACATAGTTGGAGGTGATGGTGTCAACAAAGAAGAATCCCATGGGAGAGATGACATCTGTATGGAAACACACCAACTTCTCCCTCATGGACACTGTGCAACAGTAAGTATCACTGTCCTTTGTGCAAAGACAAGGACACCAAAACATGATTGCAACATTTTTACTGTCCACACACACATGAAGCAACAGTGACAACAAAACATGATTGTAACAGATCTAGTTGCAAAGCGAGACGACTGCAGGCGGAAATCTAAACAAATCTTAAATAAATGTTAGCGAACCGCCCAGAGAACGTGGACAAACGAGTTACAAGACAAAACACGACGCGTTTCGACCTCTTAGGTCTTCGTCTGGTGATAAGTAAACGGATAAAACAACGAAAATTCACTTAGCTTTGTCGCTTCAGATCGCTCAGCTTCAGCGCAAGAAGAAGGCGTTGAATGAGAACGAGGCTGTTGGAAGGGAAGTAGTGAGCGAGTCAAAGTCGTAATGATGATAATAATATTACTGATAGGAATACTATTAATGGTCAAAATATTGGGGGGGGGGGGGGGGGGGGGTGGGGGGGGGGGGGGGGGGGGGAGGGGGGGGG
>CM031609.1:91865120-91882620 GCA_018398815.1 Conus ventricosus
GAGCAGCACAGTTCCCTTATCCTTACTGTTTGTCGTCCGTGTCTTCAAAGCTGACGTCAGTCCTCCAGCCCCCCCCGCCCCCACCTCAACCCCCTTCCCCGTCCATCTCTTCCTTTTTCAACTCGGCGGAAAGTCAAAGAGAGCAAGAGATGTCTCACATACTGCGTTATGTTTGTGACCTACCCCCCCCCCCTCCTCCCTCCACACACACACACACACACACACACGCACGCACGCACGCACACACACACACACACACACACACAACCTCTTTCCATTCGGTCTGTCTGATTTTATCTGTCTGTGTTCTTAACCCTGTCCACATCCCTATATCCATTCTTTGTCTCTCACCCAGCCCATCCCCTTTCCCCCTCCTCCCTCCCTCCCCTCACTCTCTCTCTCTTTCTGTGACCTGTGTGCTGTCTCAAGAACTGTTATGAATTATTCAGTTCCAAAATTAACATTTTTTCTCCCACCGTCCTAAATCCATCTCCGTCTGTCTGCCTGTCCGTCTGCTCCCCCTCCCCCCCCTCTCTCTCTCTGTCTCTCTCTCCGTCTCTTTTTCCCCTTTCTACCTCCGCTCCTAGCAGTTCATCCACCCAGAGTATCGCTTTATCATGTCTTTTTTTTCTTCAAGTTGCTGCAATGTATGATTCAGTCTGAAATTAAGACTCATACTACCTTGCCCTTTGTCTGTGACCGAAAGCATTGAAAGCTCTCTCTCTCTTTCTCTCTCTCTCTCTCTTGTTTTTGTATCAAGGGTTTAAAATGAGAGGTGCCGTGACTTAATGAGTTATACATAAATACATTTTTATATCATCTTTAGCTTTTGTTCTGAATCCGTTTTATATTATATTCACTCTGTTACATGTCCACATTCCCCTTCATATGGGCTGAGGCCGTTGCGTATAAAATATCCTCTCTCTCTCTCTCTCTCTCTCTCTCTCTCTGTCTCTCTCTCTTTCCCCCCAGGGCGAGCACTGGATGTAAAAACAGCACATCAGCGCTTATCTATTATCCTCGTAAAGAATTTTGTCTTGTCTTGTCTTGTCTCTCTCTCCCTCTCTCCTTAGCTGTCATATAACATTGACCTTTTTCTTTTCTTCCAACATTCATTAACCTACAATTCTAGCGCCATGAACTGAGATGTTCTCATTTGTTGCTGTTATGATAGTGCTCTATGAGGGGCGAGGGAGGGTGTGGGGTGTTGGATGGCAACCAAATCCTCATCAGGCATATTCATAATCCTCATCAGGCATATTTATACATGTATGCCTGCATGCCCGAGGTGTGTGAATACCGTTCGTTCTCTCTCTCTCTCTCCTCTCTCTCTCTCTCTCTCTCTCTCTCTTTTTTGACAAGAGAGAGACCTCAAAAGACCTCTTTGGTAATGACAATAAAATATCAAAGTGTCAAGTGTCAAGTGTCTCTCTCTCTCTCTGTGCATGCGCGCGCGTGTGTGTGTGCGTATGTATGTGTGCGTGTGTGTGTGTGTGTGTGTGTGTGTGTGTGTGTGTGTGTGTGTGTGTGTGTGTGTGTGTGTGCGTGAATGACTCGTTCACCCAATGCCTACTTGTTTCGTAACTAACGAACGAGAGAGAGAGAGAGAGAGAGAGAGAGAGAGAGAGAGAGAGAGAGAGAGAGAGGGGGGGGGAGAGAGAGATGGGGGAGGGAGAGAGAGAGATAGAGAGAGAGAGAGAGAGGGAGAGAGAGAGGGCGGTGGGGGAACTCTTCAAATTAAACTGAAAAGGAAGAAAACATTAAGGTCAAGAAAACGCAACTGGTTCCTACCTAACATACTGTTCCTGTCTAACAACGAAAACAATAATAAATGAGCATGCAAACAAGTCTTTTTCTTTACCTATGCAACATTTTCTTCTCTTCATTTTAACAGACTCTGAGCAAGTCTGTTTAATTAGGCAAGCAGGTTTAGTTGTGTTTGTTTTTAGACACTCTTTGATACAAAGCAGATAAAGAAGCGGAAACATTTGAGTCAAGAAAACACAACTCCCCCCTACCTACCCGACTTATTGTAAATGAAAAATTGATACACACACACACACGCACGCACGCACGCACACACACACGCACACGCACACACACACAGAGAACTTTTCTTGGCCTCCCTCTCTGCCATACTTCGAAATAAACAGAACATATGTACGCAACTCTTTTGATTCTTTTTAACAGATTGTGATGCAAAACTAAACCGACGGAAACATTTTGGTCCGCAGAACACCACTTCTACACCTCTCTCTCTCTCTCTCTCTCCTACCCACCTCCCTCCTCAACCGCGCCCTCCCTCGTCCACCCACTCACCGTCACAGCCTTTTTGTAACACAAAGTTCTGCTTTGCCACTGCCGTCCCCCTCTCCTTCGCACCCTCTAACCCCCCACCCCTCCCCCCCCCCTCCAAAAAAAAAAAGAAAGAAAGAGAAAAACAAAGAAAAAAAAGCCAAACAAAGTAGGGTACGTACTGTATCCTGTCTACCCTGAGACAGTTAAGCTGTCAACAGTAACTAGTCGTCAAGGACCAGATACCCTGTGGTTTACGCTCCTCCTCCCCCCCCCCCCCCCCCCCCCCCCCCCCCGCCTTCCAGCCAACCCTCTCCCTCGTAATTGCCAGACATACGACTTAACTCTGTACGCTGGTGTGGAATTCGCAGAACCCCTCCCCCCCCCCCCCCCCCCCCCCCCCCCCCCCCGCCTCAACCCCTCCTTCACTTTTTAACACCTGGCGGAACTTTGGCTTATTTGTCACACAGTGCGCGTGTATCTGTGTGTCTTTTTCACCGTCACTAATGGATGATTTTTGTGATGATATGCACGTATACAAGTTTGTTTGTTTGTTGTTATTTTGGGGTTGCTGTTGTTGTTGTTGTTATTTTGGGGTTGTTGTCGTTGTTGTTATTTTGGGGTTGTTATTTTTGGGGTTGTTGTTGTGGTTGTTTTTTGGGGGATCCTTCTTTCCATCTCACCCCATTTCTTTCTTTCTGTTTGTTCATTTCCCCTGCAGTTTCTCCCTCTCCCTCCCTCTCTCTCTCTCTCCTCCCTCTCTCTCTCTCCCTCTCTCTCTTCTCTCCTCTCTCTTCTCTCTCTCTCCCTCTCTCTCTCCCTCTTCCTCTCTATCCCTCTCTCCTCTCTCTTCTCCCTCTCCCTCTCTCTCTCTCTCTCTCTCCTTTCACTCCTCATTCAAAGGGGGGGGTGGGGGGGTCTGGGGGGGGGGGGGGCCGAATTTATGCGGGGGGGCTCAGGAAGTGTGAAAGGGGGGGGGGGGGGGGGGGGGGGGGGGGGGGGGGGGGGGGGGGGGGGGGAGAAGAGAAGGGTCAGAAGGAGGAAGAGGAGGAGAGGAAACAACAACAACAAGATAATCAAAAACAACAAAAAAGTGGGGTGGGGGGTGGGGGGGGGGGACCCAAAGAGATAAGAAGAGAACAGAAACAGAAGCAAAAGAAAAGATGGAGGATAGCTTCGTGAATCTAAACGCAAACCAATCCTTCCCTGATGAGAGAGTCCTCACTTTCACCAGAAACAACGATGCCACAAAACTGAAACATTGACACTCCGAATACAACGCACCCACACGTGTAGCGCGATACACACCCCACACAATGCACGCGACACACACACACACACACACACACATGCCTACGCAAGACAATGCAACAGAACACAATCGTGACCGGGGCAGTGTTTAGGATGAGAAAAGGCAGAGCGCCTTTTCTTAGTGCGTTTTCATGTTATATTTCCTTTTTAGCATTAACGCTAGGAGTACAAAAAAAAAAAAAAAGCTAGGGTGGGAAGTTTACAGGAGGGGCTGGGGGTGGGGGTGGGGGTGGGGGTGGGGCTGGGCTGGGGTGGAAGGGTGGGGCTGGGGCTGGGGGTGGAAGGGTGGGGGTGGGGGTGGGGGTGGAAGGGTGGGGGTGGGGCTGGGGGGGGGGGTGGGTGGGGGGGGTGGGCTGGGGGTGGGGTGGGGGGTGGGGGTGGAAGGGTGGGGTGGGTGGGGGGGGTGGGGGGGGGGTGGGGGTGGGGGTGGGGCTGGGGGTGGAAGGGGTGGGGGTGGGGTGGGGGTGGAAGGTGGGGGTGGGGCTGGGGGTGGGGGTGGGGGGTGGGGGTGGGGCTGGGGCTGGGGCTGGGGGGTGGGGGTGGGGGTGGGGCTGGGGCTGGGGCTGGGGCTGGGGGTGGGGGGTGGGGGTGGGGCTGGGGCTGGGGGGGTGGGGGTGGGGTGGGGGTGGGGCTGGGGCTGGGGGTGGGGGTGGGGGTGGGGGTGGAAGTGGTGGGGGTGGGGGTGGGGGTGGAAGGGTGGGGGTGGGGCTGGGGGTGGGGGGTGGGGGTGGGGCTGGGGCTGGGGGTTGGGGGGTGGGGGTGGGGGTGGGGGTGGGGGTGGGGCTGGGGGGTGGGGGTGGAAGGGTGGGGGTGGGGGTGGGGGTGGAAGGGTGGGGGTGGGGCTGGGGGTGGGGGGGGGGGTGGGGCTGGGGCTGGGGGTGGGGGTGGGGGTGGGGGTGGGGCTGGGGCTGGGGCTGGGGGTGGGGGTGGGGGGTGGGGGTGGAAGGGTGGTAGTGGTAGGAAATGTGACTCCAGTTAGAGATTGTCGTCTGTCGTACAATCTCTCAAACACCATTGCCATTTGAAACCCAAGAGTCCAGATGGCCTACTTGATGCATATACTGAGTTAAGAAACAACCACACAACACACACACACACACACACACACATCAGCACGCGCGCGCGCGCGCGCTCGCGCACCACCACACCACCACACACACCACACACACACACACACACACACACACAACACACACACATACACATATACACACGCGCACGCATGGACGCGATGAACTGCAATCTGGAATTGTGTGTATTGCGGCATCCGAGACCAAAATCAAGTTCAAACCCATCCGAAAGCCCAGCTACCCATGCCAACTCTCCAGAAGTTGGACGCCAATTCTCCCACAGCGTGAGAAGAACGTCGAGAACAAAAAAAAACCGATTCCGGATCCACCCTCTTTCGAACACACCATCCAATCATACAATCAAAGCGGCATAACCGCTGCCTTGCCCACGGTATTTGAACCGACAAAAGACACCCCGGTATTTAGCCGCTTTGGAAAATGACAGTTAATTCCGTAAACACCACCCCCTGAAAACCTTTTGACGGCTCACGAAGCTCTCTATACCTCACACAGCTAATTAACGCATTCGTCCTCCCGGCAATTAAGAAAGCTATGATAATTAACACTTCATGGTCGACTTCCCGAGGGTTGGTTATCAGCCACGGCGAGATTAACCAATGGGTTACGGCCACATCACGGTCCAGTGTGCGTTTAACAAAAAAAAACTCTCTGCCCGTTCATTTGCGAGTCTGTAGCCAGCTAACGGGTTTGTTATAGTATCTGTATCAAGTAAGGGACACGACGTGCTAATAATAACCGAGGGGACACGCCCGGGGCACATAAGACCGTTATGGGCAAAGCTTGGCTGTGTCTGGAGTGGCACTGTCTTCATCTGTCCGTGGGCAGGGGTGGTGGGTCTGTGGGGTGTGCTCGGCAGCTGGAGGGTGGTGTTTTTCGCCGGTGGGCTCTGCAGTCATGAAATACGGGCTGGTACACCCATGGGGATGCTACTTTAAGGCTGTTATGAGCTGCATCCTGTAGTCTGATTTACCTCTGTTCAGGAGTCAGTTATGTCCCTTGAAATCTTAATGGAGTGTCCTGCGCGTGCCTGTACCATCGTCAACACAGCGCAGGCCTCCAAGGGTGGTACAGGACTGCTCTAAAGGCAGGTGAAGACAGTGCTTCTCTGGGTCCTCCCCAGCACCTTCGGGTTGTTTCTTTTTCTCTTTGCCTTAACTAGGCTGACCCTGGAGAAAGGTCCAGTGACGGTGAGGAAAGACCCACTGACCACAGGGAAAGTCCTGTTGACAGTGGGAAAGACTACAACTTTGGATTCTCTCTTGAGGGCACATAAGACGTATGGCGAAAGCTTGGCTGTGTCTGGAGTGGCACTGTCTTCATCTGTCCGTGGGCAGGGGTGGTTGGGTCTGTGGGGTGTGCTCGGCAGCTGGAGGGTGGTGTTTTTCGCGGTGGGCTCTGCAGTCATGAAATACGGGCTGGTACACCCATGGGGATGCTACTTTAAGGCTGTTATGAGCTGCATCCTGTAGTCTGATTTACCTCTGTTCAGGAGCAGTTATGTCCTTGATATCTTAATGGAGTGTCCTGCGCGTGCCTGTACCCATCGTCAACACAGCGCAGGCCTCCAAGGGTGGTACAGGACTGCTCTAAAGGCAGGTGAAGACAGTGCTTCTCTGGGTCCTCCCCAGCACCTTCGGGTGTTTCTTTTTCTTCTTTGCCTTAACTAGGCTGACCCTGGAGAAAGGTCCAGTGACGGTGAGGAAAGACCCACTGACCACAGGGAAAGTCCTGTTGACAGTGGGAAAGACTACAACTTTGGATTCTCTCTTGAGGGCACATAAGACCGTATGGCGAAAGCTTGGCTGTGTCTGGAGTGGCACTGTCTTCATCTGTCCGTGGGCAGTGGTGGTTGGGTCTGTGGGGTGTGCTCGGCAGCTGGAGGGTGGTGTTTTTCGCCGGTGGGCTCTGCAGTCATGAAATACGGGCTGGTACACCCATGGGGATGCTACTTTAAGGCTGTTATGAGCTGCATCTGTAGTCTGATTTACCTCTGTTCAGGAGCAGTTATGTCCCTTGATATCTTAATGGAGTGTCCTGCGCGTGCTGTACCCATCGTCAACACAGCGCAGGCCTCCAAGGGTGGTACAGGACTGCTCTAAAGGCAGGTGAAGACAGTGCTTCTCTGGGTCCTCCCCAGCACCTTCGGGTGTTTCTTTTTCTTCGAGGGGACACGCCCGGGGTGTTGAAAGAGTTAAGAACAAGTTCTGACCGTGACGGTTCAGTGTGTTTAGCGTGGCGACTCCACGGTCCGTCCGCCAACCCGAGCGAGACCGTTGGGAGTTTCCAGCACTCCGAGGCATATCCGTTTCTCTGTGGGTGTCATTACTCTTTCGGAGATCACTGTGTTTAGCGACAGCAAGTGCCAGCTCGTCCGATGCCGAAGAAGGAAAAAAAAAAAAAAAGGGCCTCTGCGAAGTAAAGAACAGTGTTGGGCACACACATTCCGACAGACGCAGGCAGACACAGAGAGGCGGGCAGACATCGTGAATGCGTGTTGTTCCGACAAGCGTAAAAGTCGATTGTATTTTACTGAAAGATATATTAATCTATCATTATCATTATTGTTATTATTATTAGGCCTATCATCGTTATCATCATCACCATCTTTGTCATTATTGTTATTATATCATTGCCCCAAGACACTGGATCGCACCGAGAACACGCGTGCACACACACACACACACACACACACACACACACACACACACCGTGAGATGATGAAAAGGTACAGAAAGTGAAGATCTGGACAAAGTGTGAAGCGACAGTCAGATCTCAACCGAGTACAGGATATTATCTATTCGCGGCCCATGGAGTAAGAAAGAAAGAAAGAAGGAAAGAAAGAAAGAAGAAAACGTACAACAAAAAATAATCAAAACAAAATACTTATAGCAATGATGGTACACGTTTAAAACAACAAATTTCGTTTTTCTGATATATACCCTTGCACACAGCATTCACACTGTTTTCATCACAGATACAGCAGAATAAACCGACAAAGTAGCAAGATCGGAGAAGAAGGAGCTTATTCACAATTCTTTCCCCATATAATCTGTGTCGGGCTACGCGGGGTTCTCGAACTCTTTGTCAATGTCCTGGCGATCGCTCCACTAATAATCTCGATTCACCTGTTCGAAGACGAAGAGGGAGAGAACGTGAAGGGAGGGGAGGGGAACGGGCGGGGGAGGGTTGGGGTCGGGGAGAGGGTCACGAACTAACGAGGTTTGAGAGCTTGGGTAGAAGTGGAAGGGGGGGGGGGGGGGGGGGCAGGGGAAGGGAGAAGGGAGGGGTGAGACAGTGTGGACAGGGGTTAGAGGGTGAGTGTGTTGGACATAGACGTTGGAGGTTAAGGGGGAAGGGGGGTTAAGGGGCGAGGGGTGAGAGGGAGAGTTAGAGGCGTCGGAACAGTGTTCCACTTGTGTCGTCATACAAGAGTGTTTATAGTTTGGATAATCCAACAATTGTTCAAGTTTGCCAACCCTTAACTCCTCTTTTTCTTTTTTCTTTCTTTCTTCTTCTTATACATTTGCTGTAGTCTGCATAACTCTCTCTCTCTGTACACACACACACCACACACACACACACACCGACACACACACACCGACACACACACACACACACACACACACACACACACACACACACACACACACACACACACACACCGACACGCACTCACACACACACACACACACACACACACACACACACACACACACACACACACACACCTAAACAGAGACACAGAGAGAGAGAGAGAGAGAGAGAGAGAGAGAGAGAGAGAGAGAGAGAGAGAGGCGGTTGAGAGGGGAGGGGAGGGGAGGGGAGGGGAGGGAGGATTGTATCAAAGCATAGTTTGGAAAGACCATCAATTTCAGTCACAAGTACGGTCGAGCTTTACAAGTTTGCAAACCTTGAACTGTTACCATCCCTGAAGGCAACAATGAAGCTGCATTCTCACAGGCTGCCGTTTGAGTTCAAACAAACTTTAGTCGTCTTGGTTATCGGGAGAACATTTTTGGGGTGTCGGTTTACGAGAGAGAGAGAGAGAGAGAGAGAGAGAGAGAGAGAATAACATTTTAATGAGTATAAACATACAAGACAGCGATAGAGAGGTTTACTTACATTTGAATGAGAGAGAGAGAGAGAGAGGAGAGAGAGAGGGAGATTAACTAAAAAATCCTATTGACGTCACAGTGTGTGTGTGTGTGTGTGTGTGTGTGTGTATGTGTGTGTGTGTGTGTGTGTGTGTGTGTTCTGTATTTCAAAGAAGGCAGGCTTTTCCTGTTCGCCTTGACACCCTGTTGGGACTGGGGCGTGTGTGTCGGATGGGGGAGGCGAGTTGTGTGAGGAGGGTGGGTAGGCAGTTGATGAGGCACTGTGGAGAGAAGTTCATGTGTGTGCGTGTGTGTGTGCGCGCGCGTGCGTGCGTTGTGTGTCTATGTGTGTTTGGGAGAGAGAGAGAGAGAGAGAGAGAGAGAGAAGAGAGAGAGAGAGAGAGAGAGAGAGAGAGGGAGACAAACATACAGTGTGTGCGTGCGAACAGAGAGAGAGAGAGAGAGAGAGAGAGAGAGAGAGAGAGAGAGAGGGAGACAAACATACAGTGTGTGCGTGCGAACAGAGAGAGAGAGAGAGAGAGAGGAGAGAGAGAGAGAGAGAGAGAGAGAGAGAGAGAGAGGGGGGGGGGGGGAGAAATATGATATGTTTTCTTGTTTTGTTTTTCTTTTTCCCCCCTCACATGTGGAATTCTGTTTTTGGATTTGCACCTTTAATTGATTCCGGAAGAAAAGAACATTCTGTACGGCATCACACACACACACACACACACACACACACACACACACACACACACACACACACACCACACACACATACACACACACACACATGAGACAACCCATGCACACACATGCAAAAACAAACAAATAACAAACAAACAAAAATAGTTTCATCGTCTGGATGTGGACAGAATTTTTAGTGCAACGTAGCATACGTCTCAAGACGGCTCGGGGTTGTGTATACATTATATGTATATGCTAGCAAGGTATTTGCATGGCTCACTCGCACACTGATATCGTGATAACTGGCCCAGATCAGTGTATTTCAAAGGATGGAAAACAAGTGGTGACATCCCCTGATATAGACTTCAATGAGTCGGAGAGGACATGCATGACTTTTTTCTTTCTTATTTTTTGTGCTGGAGATTGGAAAAAAACATGCGTCTCACCATTACCCTCCCTAAAAAAAAGACAAAAACAAACAAAACTGTAATTTTAGGACAATTAAATTTCCCGCTCTTTCTTTCTCTTTATCTGTGTCATACACACACACACACACACACACACACACACACACACACACACACACACACGCGCGCGCGCGCGCGCGCGTGCACGCGCACACACACTCTCTTTCCACCCGCTATTTTTTCTATTAAAAAAAAAGAAAAGAAGAAGGGAAAAAAACCTAAACGAAGAGAGTAAACTAACTGGACTCTTGACCTTCACAGCAAGTCACTGGGGAAAAACAGCTCTCCCAACCCCCACCCAGCTCACCTTTTACTCTCTCTCTCTCTCTCTGTCTGTCTGTCTCTCTCTCTTTCTGCCTGTCTGTCTGTCTCTCTGTTCCTCCCTCTCTCTCATTTCACCTTACCTCTATTCCTTCCTCTCCGCCTATGCACAAACTCTGCCCTCCTCCGCCCACTCTCTCTCCCTCGCCCTTCGCCCCCCCCCCCCCCCCCCCCCCCCCCCCTTTGTCCTGTAATGAAGAGAGCCACAAAGCAAATGGACTGCCGTTTCAATATTTGGCCAACCTTGGTCACTACTGGCATGCCTTGCCTTCGCCTGCCTCTGTGTGTGTGTGTGTGTGGTGTGTGTGTGTGTGTGTGTGTGTGTGTGTGTGTGTGTGTGTGTGTGTGTGAACGCTGTTGTGTGGGAACCCTTGGAAAGTGGAAGAAGGAAGCGAGGGAGACTTTCCAGTTTTGTAGGCGGGTGGGAAGGGGGGGAAGAATAGGGAGAGAAGAAGAAGAAGAAGAAGAAGAAGAGAGAGAGAGAGAGAGAGAGAGAGAGAGAGAGAGAGAGAGAGAGAGAGAGAGACAGACAGACAGACAGACAGAAAGGCAGACAGACAGACAGACAGACAGAGAGACAAAGTGAGGCGAAGAGAGAGAGAGAGAGAGTGGGGTGAAGAGAGAGGAGAGAGAGAGAGAGAGAGAGAGAGAGAGAGAGGAAGAGAGAGAGAGAGAGAGAGAGAGAGAGAGAGACAGACAGACAGACAGACAGACAGACAGACAGAAAAAAGTGTGAGAGACAGACAGACAGACAGACAGACAGACAGGCAGACAGAAAATCAGATACAAAGTAGTTATCCATGTGTCGTCTATTGTCCTCCACAACGGGGTGCTAACATGTGTATAATGTAATCATGCTGTCGGCTGCACCTTCATACCACCCATCAACAAATCCAGGTCACTCAGTATTTGGAGTTACATCAAAATAGTCCACACCTTCAACACTTCGTGCAAACAGCCTGACGGTTTTCTAATGGTCTGTTCGTAAGATTTCACGTAAAACTTGTTTCTCAGAGAGAGAGAGAGAGAGAGAGAGAGGAGAGAGAGAGAGGAGAGAGAGAGAGAGAGGAGAGAGAGAGAGAAGAGAAAGCTGTGTGTGTGTGTGTACGCGCGCTCGCGCACGTGTGTGTGTGTGTGTGTGTGTGTGTGTGTGTGTGTGTGTGTGTGTGTGTGTGTGTGCGTGTGTGTGCGTGTGCGCGCGCGCTATGTGTGTGTGTGTGTGTGTGTGTGTGTGTGTGCAGTGTGTGTTGTGTGTGTGTGTGTGTGTGTGTGTGTGTGTGTGTGTGTGTGTGTGTGTGTGTGTGTGTGTGTGTGTGTGTGTGTGTGTGTGTGTGTGTGTGTGTGTGTGTGTGTGTGTGTGTGTGTGTGTGTGGATGATTCGGTGCTCGACATTTCGCAAGATACTGGCCGTGCATCTTGAATCAGTGCTGGGCTGCTAAAGTATGAGTATAACCTACTACAACGTCTTCACTAAAAAGTACCTGTAACGACACTGTTTCTGTTGAACACCATGTTAATGCAGATGTATAGCGCGTATGAGTATAACCTGCTGCAACGTCTTCACTAAAAAGTACCTGTTACTACACTGTTTCTGTTGAACACCATGTTAATGCAGATGTATAGCGCGTATGAGTATAACCTGCTGCAACGTCTTCACTAAAAAGTACCTGTTACTACACTGTTTCTGTTGAACACCATGTTAATGCAGATGTATAGCGCGTATGAGTATAACCTGCTGCAACGTCTTCACTAAAAAGTACCTGTTACTACACTCTGTTGAACACCATGTTAATGCAGATGTATAGCGCGTATGAGTATAACCTGCTGCAACGTCTTCACTGAAAAGTACCTGTAACTATACTGTTTCTGTTGAACACCATGTTAATGTAGATGTATAGCGCGCACATACGACGCATGATAAGCGCTCTTCTTCGTAACCATTAACACTAAACCAACTCTTTCTTCTGTACAGGTATGGCGGTTTTTTTTCATCGTGCTACAACACATTGTCCCTTCGTGGTATGTTATTACCTGGCTCTTCGAAGCAACGATGATGTAAAGGCCAATTTCTCTCTCCAGCCAACTTAAACCACACTCAATACAGGCCCATGTCGACTTTATATAGCTACTGTGACTCACTCCATTCTGGTTAATTCACAGCAAGGAGTTCATATTGATTAGGATACCAGTCGGTTTGTGCACGATGATACAAAGTCAATTTGCTGTACCCATTTCAACGCCTGAGAATCTTTTTGAGTCGCCAACAAATGGACCTTTACAAATGGACCTTTACACATGGACCTAGCTTTACAAATGGACCTTTACAAATGGACCTTTCTGAAGACGGCGTCATATCCCCGTAAATTTGTCTTACCTTAACTAAACAACTGGGCGAGTTGGGAGCGTGAGTGTTATGTTTTTCTCAGAGAGAGAGAGAGAGAGAGAGAGAGAGAGAGAGAGAGAGAGAGAGAGAGAGTGTGTGTGTGTGTGTGTGTGTGTGTGTGTGCGTGTGCGTGCGTGCGCGCGCGCGCGCGCGAAAGCGTATGTGCGTATGCTGGATGGCCGTGATTTGGTAGTTTTACTTTCAGCCGAGGCATGAAACAGGGCGATATATCACGGGTGTCACAACGATTAACAAAAAAATCGCAACACGCCTCCCATGAAAACAAAGACAAAAATACACACAGGCTTCCTGCAAAATACAGCACAATTGAAACAGGCAACGACATACAGAGACTGTTTCCGAAATACACGGCCATGGTAAGGCAAAACTGTACAGACTATTCACGTCTTGCACGACAATTAATAAAGACCAAAATGGAGACTGGCAATCTACTCATGAAATGCACATTAGTTGACACGAAGACAACAATACACACACGTTATCAAGTTTACAAAATACACAACTCATGAAGACAGTGACAGGATTCATATTTATACATTATCTGTTTACGAAATTCACTATAAATAAACACGATAGACATAGACTGTCTACTTACTAAATACACAAATAATGAAGACAATATACACAAGCCATCTACTTACAGAATGTACAACGACTGATAATCAAAACAACAGAGATAATTACTATTTACAAAATGCAGGCCAATTAATGAAGACAACACTATTATTATATATATCTCTTTCAAATAAACAATAATACATAATACAGCAGCTGAAGTTTTGACCATTCACACGGAGTCTCTTAGTCATCTGGCTACAATTATCTAAGCCCCTTTAAATAAAGAGATTTTTAATGAAAAATGTCAGTGCCACAATAAATGTATGAGTAGGCCCATTACTTGAGAGCATAGCACAATGGTTAGTAGTCATCTCAGTGTTTAAGAACTTGCTCGAACGACAGCCAGAGTGCCTTCAGCGTTGAAAAACATGCCAGGGGTGATACAAAATGCACGCAAAGCCACCACTGCCTAATACGACTGCAGATTGGTCAGACTGTATCTCTTCCGATGTTAAAATCACTTAGTATTAGTAGAAAAAAGAAAAAAAAAAAAAAGTATAAATTCGTATAGCACTGGAATAAAGCAATTTCTTTCTTTGTAAAAAACATGCTGTCCCTTTTTTTTGAAAAACATCTGAGCATAAATGTGTAGAAGTTCCTTCCGAAAGCACTGCAAAAAGTTCAGTTTAGATCATGTTCATTGACTCTCGCCAAAAAAATAAATTTAACATGAAGGGTTTTTTCATGACGTAGAAACACCAAAACTTGTATGTAACCCATAACACAGATCCAAACAATCGAATTGAACAAAAAACATTTCGGAAACTTCGTCAAAAACAATAATTAGCAAAATGATCATGCCAATCATGATCACACAAAAATTTTTCAATTTTTTTTCCCCTCCTTATAACCGTTTGTTAACACCAGACAGTTCAGTAACAGGTCACAGGGAAATAAGTCCTTTACAGATATCATAACCTGGTCTCAAAACATGGGGTTTTCCATGTGTTAGACCAATTTCATAACTGTTTTAGGGGAAGTATCTGGGAAAAAAGCATAAATCAACAGGGGAACACAAGCCAAACTTTTTTTCCGATTTTGAAACATGTAATGATAAAAAAAAAAGCACAATGGTCCCGGGTCTAGAGGGGCACAGAATGGAGGGGCACATTCATTCAGGATAAAAGAAGGTTTATGCTAAAAGTGCAGAAACGCCTACTTTTTAACACCACTGAAAAAATGGATCGTTCATGGGGGAAAATAAAGAACCCCAACGCTAAATAAAGGGTTCTGCTTTAGTTTACACTTAATGGGGAAAAGCAGACGAGAAGAGAGAGAAGAGAGAGAGAAGGGAAGAGAGAGAGAGGAAAGGAAAAAGCCCCCACGACACCATATGTACATCCAACCATGTACCGTACGATCCAACACGCGTGCTTCCCAGCTTACACACACACACACACACAATTTTCCTGTCATTTTTTTCTCGTACACACACCAGCACGTCACAGAGTGGCAAAAAACGCGACATTTACGACTTCGGGGTGTGGTGACAAAGGGAAACGTCCGTCCAAACACAAAAACATACGATCAACTTCCCTTCCCCCATCCTCTCTCTTCTCTCTCTCTGTCTCCTTTCTCTCTCTCTGTCCTTTCCCTCTCTCTTCTCCCCTCCCCCTTGTTTCAATTACAAAAAAAAGAGCCAAAATCAAAGAAGAGGGGAGAGAAGAGAGAGAGGAGAGGGGGGGGGGGGGGGAAGGGGAGGGGGGGGGGTAAGAGAGGGAACCCGGGGGTGGGTGGGGGGCGATCAATGTCAATGTATAAAAGAAGGTATGGGAAAAACATTAAAAAGTGCATGGCGGTGGAAGGGGCTTTTTTGGACCCAGCACAAAAAAACCACCACAAAACACACACACACACACACACACACACACACACACCACAACATAAAAAATTTATATAATATATATATATAAAAAATTTATAATATATAACACCCTATGTAGCCCTTTGGGGTGGGCTGGGCTTAAGAAACATTATCTATCCTAATAAATATAAAATTTTAATATAAATATAAAAATAGAAAAGGAGAGAGAAGAAGAGAGAGAGAGAGAAAAGGGGAGAGAGGGGAAGAGAGAGAGAGAGAGAGAGAGAGAGAGAGAGAGGGGAAAAGTGGCCGAATCTGTGGTTTTCAGTGTTGCCAACCGCCTTCCAACATCAAAAACCCAGTCAAACCCTTTGGAAAGGGGTATGATGATACCTGAAAACACACAAAAGCAAAAAAAACCAAGCAATGGCGGAAAAAGGGCTTGGAGACCATTGACCATGTGGCTCCCTGGCAAATAAAAGGTCTGGTGTCGCATTCATGCGATCCCAAAAGCTCCATGGCCTCTGATGAATACACATCTCACCAGCACAGGGAGGCAATGAAGCCAAAACAAAAATTCACAAGGAAATGTTTGGGGGTTCCCACCCTGCCCGACTGACATCGCCTGTACTGTCCCCAAAGAAAAGCCAAACAACCACTGAAACCATCCTGGAGGAATACAAAGCGGGGAAGACAGACTTCAAAGCATGCTGGGGATCAGGAACAAGGGGAGAAGCAATCAAGCCCCAGCGAAACGGGCAAAAAGGAAAGTCAAGAGGCATGGATTCCAAAAGAAATCTCAAGATCAGAGAAAAAAACAGGACACCACAGACCAACAACAAGACGGGGTGACCAAAACGAATGGGGGTCAAAGGCCAAAAAAAGCCAAAAAAACATATGATTCAAAGAAAAAAAAGAAAAGCCCAAAAAAAACCCAAAAAGCAGTCCACAAGCCAGCAAGGGAAAGGGACAACGGGGGAGAATGCACTCCAAAGAACTAATTTGGAATGACTTTTGGCACAGGGCCCCTCTCAGATCAGCTTTATTTTTCAATCTGCATATACCTTTTGCCCCAATCAAAAACCCGGTGAAGTGGGGAAAACAGCACCGCTGCCCCCCCCCTCCATAAAAAAAAAACATGAGCATGTTCTAAGCTCATGTAAAGTAGCCCGGCTCAAGAAGGTAACATGGAGGGCCAAAACCCAAATGCTCAAAGAGTTGTACAAGTATCTGGGCTATACCAACACCACAAAAGGGAGAATCAGGACTCCAAACCCCCGCAACATTCTTCAGGCAGGGGGCAGCAAATCATGGCCAAGAACAACGTGCCCCCTCGAAACAGCAGGCAGAGTCTGCGGATGGGGGAGATGACGGGAGTGCACGCAGACCTCCCAGAAGGAAAGTCACCCAAGATCATCAGAAGAGTGGGATGGACCAGACATAGAGTCCACCTAATCAACCCGCAGCTGATCATGATCGAGCTCAAAGGGGCCAAATGAGAACAAATGGAGGCACTAAATCTACAAGACTGAAAATTGCGATTGGCAAAACCTGAGGAGAGAAGGCTACAGGCAAACCTCACTGCAAAAAGGGGCTAGGGGATTGTAGAAAAACCGCATACAGCCCGAAACGCCCATTGCAGGGAAGGAAAAAACCAGAGCCCTGAAACAATGCAGAAGCGGCCGAAGGTGTTCAAGCGGATCTGGTCAAGGGGGAACAAAATGAACTTCATAAGGGTTAATTTCCTACAAATACAGGGTTTCCCCGTGGCCAGTGGGAAAAAAACCGAGCTTAAGTAGAAAATGAGGGATTCCCCGAGGGGCATGGGTTTCGAATCCCACCATGCCGCCCAAGAGGGGAAAAAAAAAAAAAGGGGCCAGAGGGCATCCGAGTCATGAACCGGTGTGGCCCAACCCCCCCCAGAGTTCAAATAAGGGGCCCAAAAACTTGCTTTAAGGGGGGGTTTTCTTCGGGACTCCTGCTGCCCCGCTCCCCCCATTTTTTTTTCACATAATAATAATATATTAATATATATAAAAGAGAGAGAGAGAGAGAGAGAAACCCACACACACCACACCTACACCCTAATACACCGGGCCCGTCCCCCTTCCCATCCCCCCCCACCCCCATCGGATATGCATAAAGTGATTTTAAATCGGGAAAAAAAAAAAACAGACACCTAACAACTCTAAATGTCCTCATCAACCCTTAACACCCCCCCCCCCCATCTTCCTCCTCTACGGCGTCTTCTTGTGTTCTTTCTTTCATTCCTCCCTCCCCCCTCCCCCACTCCCCCCCCCCCCCCCCCCCCCCCCCCCCTTTTTTAAAACATCACTTTCTGTCGTCTGCTTTTCTCCCCTTACGTGTTGGGAAAAGGGGACTGGCCCCCGGGTGTTCTCACCCTTTTCTCT